>CM056376.1:140428588-140613588 GCA_029718625.1 Synaphobranchus kaupii | reverse complement strand
AATGAGACGCAGCAAAGAAACTGGAATTAATGTCATGCAACTGTTTTTGACAACCCCAGGCATTTATTATTTTAATTCATATTTATTTTCATATCTGTAGGGAAATGGATGTAATGGACATGACCTGGCAACAAGATTAATTTGTGATCTGGCTAGACTGAGATTCAAAAAAATGTCTTCATTTAATTAACTGTATGTGAAATAATAGCTGGAAAATAACACACCTCAGGTCCCCACTTGATCATATGTATAATGGGGGGGGGGGGGGGGTCCAGGTACCCTCTTCATGGACGTGTGCTGCCATGTTCGTGGTCCCCAGTTAAATAGGTATATGAGTACACACACACACACACACACACACACACACACACACACACACACACACACACACACATGCATGTGAACACCCACAGACATGCACATCCAGTTATAGTGCTCATTGATTATTCTACAATAGCATATAAAATGTTCAAGAAAATTCACTTTAAAATATAAAATAAAATATAGAATACAGGAGAGCGTTGAAGGGAAATGCATCTTTATTTAATAACAAGGAAATAATAAGATAAGGTTATTTGAAGAGGATAAGAAACCTAGCCCCTGAAGCATCAGATTCACTATTAACATTGATATCACCATAGATATAGAACCATAGACGTGACATATGTCAGTTAGTGGCACAATTTTTGAGACCATACCCAGGTAAGATGGTGGCCAGTAACCATGGTTTTATATATATTTATATCTACCATCAATCATCAGCTATCTGGCTTCTGAGGCCCGATTATGACATCACAGTGGGTTAGAAAGTACATGACACTTTTGCCATAGGTTCCTATTATAGCTGTACCCAGGTAAGGTGGCTGCCAAAATGTTCCATTTCAGAATTCCAAATTACTATTACATTACATGATATGTCACATCTATGGTTCTACGTATATCTATGGATATCACTACTAAGCAACTGGAACACCAGTAAGACACTTTCTTTGCTTACGGCAGTTTATGGAAGCATTAAAAGCCATCCATGAAATAAGGCGTGACTTAATTACAACAAAATGAGGAAATGTGACACCTCATTTACTTTTCATATCTCACATAACAACCTGGCCCATGGAGAAAAAAAAGGCAAGTGCCTTTAAAAAAAACACAATGCAATATACAGTAATGCTGGTAAAATTGTATTTACAAAATATTTGCACATCTTTTTTTGTTCATTGCAGAAATTCCAGATCAATGTGTTTTCGGGAAAAAGTGAAATCACCCGCTGAACGTCTTTGGCGACTGGACAGAAGCCTCGCGGGCAAGGAAAGCATTTTTCTTTGCGGTCTTTGGGATGACAGCCCAATCGGGATGGGGAACAATGCCCGCCCACATTGACAAAAAGCATGGCAGACATCCTGATGAGCCTGGGCTGCGTCTCAATATTCTTCACTCCCCAACCTCCTTTCCTCCAATCCCCCACTACCACTCCACTCCAACCCGGAAGTATTCAAAACTGCCTCAACGTTTTGAGTACAAGTATTTGCATGTACAGTATACAATGTACCTGGTATTGCGGTTTGCGTCAAGACATTAATTAATATGTTACAATTAATATGATACGTAATTAAGATGTAATCAGCAACAGACTTTTTTGATACGGAGGAGAGGTGGTAGTGGAGGAAGGGAGTAGAGGAGGTGGTAGTGGAGGAAGGGAGTAGAGGAGGTGGTAGTGGAGGAAGGGAGTAGAGGAGGTGGTAGTGGAGGAAGGGAGTAGAGGAGGTGGTAGTGGAGGAAAGGAGGAGAGGAGGTGGTAGTGGAGGAAGGGAGGAGAGGAGGTGGTAGTGGAGGAAGGGAGGAGAGGAGGTGGTAGTGGAGGAAGGGAGTAGAGGAGGTGGTAGTGGAGGAAGGGAGTAGAGGAGGTGGTAGTGGAGGAAGGGAGTAGAGGAGGTGGTAGTGGAGGAAGGGAGTAGAGGAGGTGGTAGTGCAGGAAGGGAGTAGAGGAGGTGGTAGTGGAGGAAAGGAGGAGAGGAGGTGGTAGTGGAGGAAGGGAGGAGAGGAGGTGGTAGTGGAGGAAGGGAGGAGAGGAGGTGGTAGTGGAGGAAGGGAGTAGAGGAGGTGGTAGTGGAGGAAGGGAGTAGAGGAGGTGGTAGTGGAGGAAGGGAGTAGAGGAGGTGGTAGTGGAGGAAGGGAGGGTGCATTTTTCCACTATTAGGACGCACCTCCAGACATGTGTTACATTGTTACAGCCTTGATGTGCGCTGCAATAACACTGGCAGTTACGATGATGGACACACCAGTACGGCATTAATGGCCGCCTACTGACAGGCCAAATGCCCACACCTCACCACCGCCAAATCCAAGACTCAAATGCTAGTCACTAAGGTCATTGATATTCTTTTAAAAATGTTATTTATGGAAAAATTACCCATGAGCCCAACATCAAAGGGGGGGGGGGGGGGGTACTATACTACAAATCATCTCTGTAGCCTTCTAAGTAAAAGTATTAGCCTGATACTCACATTGGAAATTACAGTGTGGAAAAAACCTATTATAACTTTTCAACGTATAATTAACAATGGGTGGTACAAACAGACAAACAAAGGTGCTGTCAAAACAAAATGAAATCAAACTGTGAGATCTCCAATGAAAAATATCAATTAGGTGTGCTACATGACGGCGAATTCATTAATTCATTTTCACAAGATTAAACATTTAGATAACACTCCCAGTTATATTAAATATTATATGGGCACTTTTTTGGCAAACAAAAAAAAAAAAACAGTTAGCAAAATGCTCAGATGTGTCTTACCACCCTACCACCCAGAGAATATATTAACAAATGTATGTATAACAATCAGTCCTTGGAAGGCATGTTTTTTTCTAAGAGCCAAGTCCACCACCAAAAAATATTGTATACTATCAACACACTGTTTTATTCCTGCTGCCAAATGAGAACACTGCTACCTCTTGCACACAAAGTGTATTTACTATCTGTACACTATACACTAACCTGTACACTTCCTCTGTGTCACATTCAGCTCAAACATCAAAACACATAAATAGGCCTAGAGCTGATTCAATCGAACTTAAGACTTTAATTGACAAGTTATATGCTGAAGCCTTACAAAGACATTTTAAATGTTACTACTGTCTGAAAGGCATATAAGGACATATAGGCCTATATCACTCAACGCGGCAGCTTTGTAATAGCTTATTTTCATAGGTTTCCAGAGCTCACCTTGACATTTAAAAAAAAAAAACTTTCAGATGTTTTAAAACTTTAAAAACTGAATGTGAATGTACACTAGAGCTGGAGTGTTCTGTGTTGGCGATGTTTTAAATGCTGGCAGTAATTCTTTAGTAATGTTTAGGCCAAAGTGGAAAGGTTCCCTCTGTTTATCCAAAAAAAAAAAAGCAATGGATTGCCATGAATTACATAGATATTGAAAGGAAAGTACTGTATGGCTAAATATTCTAAGAGTCCTCTGATGAAAAGGATTGTGATGAACTGATTATGCTTGAAATGTAGTTTAATTTAGTGTAGGTTTGCTGGACAAGTTCTGTTGCAAATACGTGCATGACTGAATGCCTGCAGTCAAATAGTTTTACTAATTATCTGTCTCAGAATACGTTGCTACAAACTTTATACAAAAAACAGTCGTGTGGAGAATCTTGAAATATTGTCTGCGTACCTGACCTTTCGTGAGTCCCTCCTCTTACAGCATTTCAATAATCTTGCAGTAACCCCGTACAGGTCAGTTTTTTATTCAATTTCTTTTTGCATTATATTTGACCTTTGATGTTGATTGAATGCGGTTTCTTCTTAAGCAAGCTGGAACACAAGTAAACAATTTCTTATAAAATAAATATAGATGCACCAAATTACAGTCTTTCCAATGTTTTGAACAAAAACATCGATCTAGTCAGGAATGGACCTGAAGGTTAGAAAAATTACATTTGAGTTACTGAATTACCTTTTTATAAAGTACATACTACAGTATTCCATTCACCAATTGTCCTATCTTCTTACCTCACCAATATGTCTCCTACACCTGCACAGAGAGCACTGCAGCTCAACAAGGGCACCTATATGACTCCCTCACCCACAAGGCAGTGTTATTACCCACAGTCAAAGCCTCACAGCGCACTGCTACAGGGGTACCGTCAGCTGGCCGAGGTGACAAATCCTAACCTGGCAACTAGGATAACGACATACCAGTAGCTAGGTCAGGGATGGGCAACTCCAGGCACCGGCCCATGCTAGCATACACACCGGCGCATGAGGCCTGGAGTTGCCCATCATTGAACTAGGTTATGCAAAGGTAACCCCAAGAAGCACGGCTTAACTTAAGCCTACATTGGCGAGATGAAGTTCGTTATGTCCCACTGTTGTAATCTACAGTACCAATGGCATCTCCAGTTTCAAACTAGCCATGTAGAAGTCAGAGGTTTGTTACCCTGGTCCTGGAGAGTTTCAGGGACTGCTGGGCTTTGTTGGTATTTAGCAGATAATTGATCCATTAAAGCGGTAATTATACCGTTAACACAGTCGCTGTTTTGCTATCCATCACGGCAATATTCTTTGTTAGCATAGCATCACCTATTTGACTATCGAAGAGTTTCTGATGCTCCTAATGACATCAGATATAATACTAACCACATAGCGTGAAATAAATAGAAAAAAATTTAAATAACATGTTTTAAAGCATATATAACACAGAATAAATACAAATAAACAAATGTAACAAATTGCAATATGTTTTTTCTTCTACATAAACCAGACCACGCAGTCATGTTTAAAATGCTTACATGTTCCAGAAATGTGTTACAGAACCTCAGTTTCTAGGACTCCCATTGGACGTTGAGCAAATCCAGCAGTGTATTGACTTGTCCTCGACCACATTTCTACGACGGTGGACTTCTGCATTTGTCCGAATTTGGCACGGCCAATTCAGCCACGGTGTCTTTAACTGATCTCACAAAACACACAGGCCCCTCAGAGACGGTGGCTTGATATGTACTTTAGCTCTGTTGCTGCTTGCTATTAGACGTGCCAGTCAGTGCTGCAGGAGGGTGGAGGGCTGGTGTTCTGACAAACCGTTACTGTTCAGGATGGGCTACTGAGACATAGTGCGTATGCATATTGGATTTCTTTTGTTCGTTCGTTTGTTCTTTTGAACGGTTAAGTCCGCCCATACATTAGAGCAGGAGTTGTCGTTATCCAAAAATGGCCACTGTGGGTGCAGGCATTTGTCCGAACCAAGCAGTTACACACCTGATCCTACCAATCCACCACTAGAGTCTAAGGACCTTGATTAGTAGAATCAGGTGTGTTACTGCTTGGTTGGATCCAGGGGACCAGGGATTGAAATTATCATTGAAGCTCGCAAACTCCAGTGGTCACCGAAGGTATTGCAGCCTCTGGTGCCAAAAAGCTAATTTCCTCATTGATGTCCATTAAAAACTACAAAATGACCCAGGCCAAATTATACTATTTTGGACAGTTCTTTTAAATTCAAAAATGTCTTCACACCAAGCTAATTACTGAGCTTATTATAAGATTTTTTTCATTCCAATTGGGTTAGCTTTAGGTACCCAGTATGCATGCTCCTCTGGTTCCAAAAGCCACATTTATCTCTTTTCCACAGGTCAAGTGTACCCGTATTGGTACGGTGCGGTACGTTTTTCAATTACCACTTGAGGAGAGTTCAGTACGGTCACAGTACGCCTAAGACGTGCTGGTTAGGTCCCCTAACATATGTGGTACTGGTCCACTTTCAAAAGCGGTCCGATGGGTGTCGTCATTACGTGTGACGCGCGCACACACACAACGGAATTTAACCGCCATTTTAAAATCCCCGCTAGCTCACTGATAACTTGTTACACTGCAACACATTCAACAGAAAGATATAAGCTAAGACACAACAGGAAAAAAAGACACTAACTCCGGGTCTGCCATGTTTGTTGTTGATGTTAGTGACGCTCACTGGTGACCATGGTAGTAACATTGTTGCTATAGCTACATCCAAGCATTGCTCTCAGACTACAGCTATCGACCTTTTAAGTGGAAAATTAAAGGGTACTGATTCTGTACTGTACCGCGGCCATTTAATGTGGACCAGTACGGGTCCAGTACGGTACACTTGACCAGTGGAAAAGAGATAGTTAAGTACCCAGTGTGCATGCTCTGGTTCCCAAAAAGCCCCATAGTCTAACATGGCGTCTCCATGAATTGGCTTCATGTGCCAATGAGCAGCTCTCATAGGAATCCATGGAACTGGTAAGCGGAAGCTGTCTCCAGTTCTTCTTATATATCTCTAAGTTCGGGACAAAAGCCGGCACCCACATTGGCCCTTATTGGAGTAAGATTGAGGAGCTGCTTTAGAGCTACCATCCAAAGGTTGGCAAAGTTTGCTTTTCCAAGTAAAACTATAAGCTATTGATATTGTTTCTCCACTGACATGGACAAAACACTAACCATCACATTATTTCTAAACAAAGCATAGACCTTTTAACAAAACACTTGTGCACTGCAAACAATGTCTGTCTTGCCAAGTGTTTTAGTCTTGTAATGAGACTTAAATATTAGCTTGTTTTAAGTTTGACATGTGAAATTATCTTACCCCACTGGAAAATCTTGAAATGAGTAAAACTATCTCACCCCATTGGCAATCTTTTTGTCTTATTTAGCAAAAAAGTAACAGAAGTAAGATTCTAAAGTCTAAATATAAGATTAAAATTCTTGTTAATTTATTTAACAAGAATTGTTGACTTATTTTTTGTTTTTTGCAGTGTGTCGGGAAAGCTTGCTTCCTACAAACTACTGTGATAGTCTGCGCTGGCGGTAGCTAATCCTGAACAGGTAACATTTTTCTCAGTTTGTCAGAACAGCGGTCCAGGGAACAGACACAGCCCGCTTAGGCACATATGCACTCTGGGATCGAGTGACAGCACTGCTGAGGTCAGCTGTTCTGGTGCTATGAGCCAAAACTTGGTCTGTTTCCTTTTGCACCCATGCTATGTTACTTCTGAAAATGTCAGTGTTGTGCAGACTAAAAATAATAATAAATCATCAACACCATATACACTAAATTGTACAGTTTTGCACGTGGTTATTTCCCCATGCACAATACCTGTAGTGCAATGTAGGAATACAGAGACATTTAAAGAAATACACAGGGTTATTGCAAGATAAACAATCATGGGAAATAGCACTTTTATGAAATACAGAATCTCAGTTCTCAGTTCTCTACTAAAGCTAAAAGTACTAAAACTGAAAGAAAGAGGTCACCAGGTTGGAAATGTATAAATATGCCTTTGGGACATACAGACACATAAAATAAAAGTCCATTCACAGCAGTGCCCAGTTACCAGGCTTCAAAAAGAAATAATGTCTTTCCTATTCAATAACCTGTGCCAATGCAATTTTACAGTGTTTCACAGTGTTTAATAGCCTTTGTTGCTGTAAAATCCCTGTGAACCACAATGTAAAGCAACTGAGCTAACAGCATGCATTACGTATAGCCTATAAATGTAATTTCCTGTTGGCAAATTAGTTTAATTTAAGTTACACAGTGCAGCTATTTAGACTGCTAAATAGTTTACAGTAATTAACTAGCGGTATTCATATTATGATGTGATAATATAGGTAGCTGGCTAAAAACATAACATTTTTAGCAATATTATATTTTAGTTCTATTATAGTAGTCTTGATTTCTATAATTTGAGTAAAGTAAAATATTAGATGAAGTTTGTTTGTTTTGTATCTATTATTCAATGGTAACATTTGCTAGATAGGTGGCTCACCATTCATCTAAATTCAAAGAATTAGCTAGCTACCAGACTTAGCAGTAACTGTGTGGAGAGGTTGGGTAGACAGAAATGAGCTTCCAGGCACATATCTAGATTGTATGGGGATTGCATGCATTTTTAACTAATGTGCTGTAAATTGGGCAGCTGTGTGGCACAGTGGCTAAGATTTTTTTGGTCCTACAAATTCTTTAGTTTACTTATTATTTATTGGTGGGTTATAAGCAGATTGTAGATTTGTTGCATATTGTGGACCCAGCCACAGTGGGGGGAAACTCAGATAAAGCAGCACAGATGTGCACGCACACACCCACACACTTTGACTTACATTACTTAAACTCCTGGGCTAATATGAGTTTTATGGTACACAGCACATTATGTTCTACTGCTGGGAAATTGATACATCTCAGTAAACATCTTTAGTACATATCTTTAGTTTATGGTTCACTTGCTTTATTCTGAACTGCATCTTTAATGATGTGTCTTTTTCTGACAGCAGTATGATGACTTTTCCCTGTAAAGATTTACCATATAGAGTCAGCAGAGAAACTCTTAATTCTAACTTCCAAGTCGTTTAAGCCGTCTGTCTTCCCCCTTCAAAAGGGAAAATCTGGAAATATACCTGCACAGCAAAGTAATATCCTTAAAGGATATAGAGTTAAGCTCGGCTTCAAAATGGCTATATCCAGACTTTAATCACTTTTTTTAGGGAATGGCTCTCGTGTGTGGTAAGCCCTAGGTAGCAGAGGTAGCAGAGTGGTATTTCTGATCTATCTCACATTTCACACATTTATTCCTCGGTATTCAAGGGTGGTGAACCTCAGACCTTGAGATTGACATTGATAATAATAATCTCCTACAGAATATCCTGATTCAATGTTGTTTTCGCAAATCATCTACAGCATATTGGCATCTATTTTAATTGAACTTGGAGTGCAATGCTTATCAGAAAAATAAGAGAAAGACAATTATCTAGCTGGGAAGTAAAACATTTTGTAATTTAGTTCATGGTGTGATGTCCAGTCTTGTTTACCAGTATGGATACTGTACTTTGGACTTTGCCAAGAAACCGGTCAGAGGTTCATTCCTCAAACAATATTTCCTTTGCAGGAAAAAGCTACCCCACCTACACAGTACAGAGAATGTGTCTTCTCAAACACAGCCAGAAGAGACACAGGGTAACAATCTGTATGGTCAAGTGCACTGAAGTGTACTCTTACACTACAATGCAAGCATTTAGCCGCCCCAAACATGTTGACACATATACTGACACTATTACATTATATTACATCACAGGCATTTAGCTGACACTCTTATCCAGAGCAACTTACCCAGTTTGCAATTCTTATATGTATCATTTTTATATAGCTGGATATATACTGAAGCAATTAAATTACCTTGTTAAAGGGTACAACGGCAGTGTCCTATATCTGGGAAACGAACCTGCAACGTTAGGGCTACAAGCCCAGTTCTTTACCCATTATTCTACACACACACACACACACACACACACACACACACAAACACACACACACCCGCACATATGCACACACACACATACACACACACACACACACACACACACACACACACCCGCACGTATGCACACACACACACACACACACACACACACACACACACACTACCTTATCCTACCTTATTTCAAAGTACAATATGCTGGTGAGGCAAAACAAAGGTGAATAAACAGGGAAGACCTGGCGTGCTTTTATCTAAAGTTTCCCCTTTGACTGATGACCAGATTGAATTCTTTCTCCCTTGACAGCACTGAAAGTGTCTTTCTGTGATGTCATTGCTGCTGACTCACCAGAATTAACACAGTTCTGCCCAACTGGGGAACTAACTTTGCAATCTCTCCACCCATAAAGTTGTAGCCTGTGCTTTTTAAATATACTATTGTGAATAGGCCCAGATACTAATTTTGATAAATTAAATCCAACAATGATACCCTTTGTCCTTGTTACTTGCCTGATTTGTTTTTAGTTTTTTTTTTTTTTTTTGCAGCTTTCCCCACAATATTATGACAGAAAGTAAAAATTACGCTTTAATACATTTTAATGATCTTATTAATGCCTGATATTGCCTGACTATTGCCTCCCCTGTGTGATTATAGAGTTTTGCAGGGGCGGGAATCTTGAGAAACAGTGTTCTTTCTTTAGAGTGACACCTGGATGCTTTTTCCCCAGTGGACTGTGAAAAAAATGCTTGCATGCGAAGCAAAATCACTACATTATGCTGTCCATAAACTTACCTCTTGCGGAAAGCTGTACCACTAAATAGCATTGGAAAATTAAATCCTTAGTGCATTTAGCAAATTTAATGCATAACCTCTTTTGCTTCTGTCATGCACCCCGTATTGTTTCTGCTTTATGAGGCATGGTGTGCGAGCTAGTCGCTCGGATACTTGTCGTGTGGATATCTCTACCTCTGTTGAGGTCCATAGCAACTCATTAACAATGAAGGTTGTCTTCCCTGCAAATTCTGTCCATGTACCATTATAGAAGTTGACTGCTAGGACTGCAATTGACTTGCAGCAACAGCCTACACAGCATGTTCTGACAGACGGTTACTCAAGCAGCAGAAAGTTAGCATTTTGAAAAGAATGTAAGGATGAACAATTTTCACAGTCTGGAACAGATGACAGTACTTCCAGGTCTCGGCAGGTCCTGCTATGCACTCTCTTTTTGTTAATAAATCACAGATGCAAAGATGTCGATTCAGGTCAAAAGGCAGTTCTGTGACCTCAAAAAAGCTGCACTCCAGCCTTTGTCTTACAGTGGAAAAAGTAGAAAATGTTTTTTTTACAGGTGGATCCTGCTGTCCTAGCCTAATCTAAAATTTATAAGTTTCAAAGAAATAAATAGCCTATGCGTTTCATGCACTGCATTCTGATGTACATGTCTACCTGCCATCATATTTGGTACCAGAAGATTCCTTACAGGGGAGATATAAAGTATTTTCATACACATTACTTTATGGGCCATTGTTTTTAAAGGATACCCCACTGGAAACATAAAATCAAATCAATGAAGGTAACTGAAGTGTCAAAACTTGTTTAATAGATATGTGGTCTTTTAGAGGTTTAAGACATTTACCTTTCCGTAGGATTCTATAGCCCAGAGGGTCTCCCTTATACTTGAATAGTTCCTACCTCTGCAGACAAAAAAATTACAACAAGATAACTTTTATCTGATCAGAACTCCCTGAGTCAATGACTGCTATCTGGAGGTGCTTCATTGGAAAAGCATTGTTGTTATGACGTTTATATCAGAGTAACGTCGCAAATGAGAAGGTTGATGGTGGTATATCACCATCCAGACTAGGCACTAAGGTATACCTGGCTCTTTAAAACTCCAGATGAACACACACACACACACACACACACACACACACACACACACACACACACACACACCAACATATACAGGCTAGGCTAGGCTTTTTTTCAGATTTGAAGTTTATTTTTGATCATGCCGCTGTTCCCTTGCCGAATAATATTATTAATCAAAGGGACAATTCTATCCATTAACTAGCTTACTTGAAAAGCACTGAAACTTTTAAATCAGAGCTTCTCTTAACATAGTGACATATGCCTGCCTGGATTTATTTGAATTTAGCATTTGAATTCAATTGGATCTGTTAGATCACAGTTGCTGTCAAAATTTATTTTATTTTTGCCTTTGCATGCCAAACGCATTGAAAGTGCCTGGCAGCCTGATTCTCTGTGGAGGCCTAATGGATGATAGTGTAAGGAAACCTTGCCCAGTGAGCAACCTTTAGAGACGTTTTGACATAAACGGACTAGGTTAACCCCAATATATCTTTGGTTTTACCCGGATATAGCCTGGCTACGTCCTAGTCCGCTAGAAAACTTTTCATTTTCAACCAAATGTAGCCGGGTTTTCAACACCTAGATGGCGTTTCACCAAGTTTTCACCAGAAAAATGTTCACTGGGTGTCTGCAAGCATGAATTGCTGAAGACATTTCACCTGAAATAATTATGAGGACCAGTAACAGAGAACATTTTATAAATCAGCCGCCGGTTTACAGATGCAGCCAGCAACAGAATAGAGCTGCATTGTTGTGAGTTTCACAATCACACCTTTAAGGCAAGTGTTGGTAATGAAAACAAATGACTAATTCTTCCATTCCAATATATAGTCAATAGCACGCTGAAAAATATTAGGTCGGAGGGGTTGTCATAGAGGGATGGGTGAACAAGAAGATCAGCAGGTGTGTACTTTCAGTATCATGACTGAGATATATTGTATCAATACAATGATACAATAGGGGAAAAAAAGATAAACAAAATCTGTGGCATTTCCTCTCCAAGGCCTGCTCAGCCAAAGGAGTAGAATGGTACTACGCCAGAAGTGAGCACGGCGAATGAAAAGCTAGTTGGTCATCGTCATTCACTACTCTAAAATAATCGGAAATAAATGATAAACTATTTTAGAAAGAAGAGGTGCTTGTATTTAAAAAAATTGGCAAAAAAATAAGTAATAATAAATCTATAACACTAAAAACCACCTTCCCTACAACCAAAATGTTGAGTGTGAAATATCGCCCACATTTTACACATACTTCTTTTTTTTAATTCAAAGATTTTTGTTCAATGATTCACTGCATGGTAGAGTATTCGTGCTGTCCCTGAGCTGACATTGTGAATGTAGGATAGGACCGTAGGTCCAGTGTGTGCTGGTTCTGCTTGTACTGTGTGGAATGCTAATAGGTCCTCACTCTGTCTTGTCTGGGGCCATCAGCGTGATGTGTAGGGGCTTAAGTGGTGTTACAGAGACCAGGCCTTATCACCAAAAATATGATTCCTTGTAGTGGCTCCCGCTAGCAGAATGGGCCAGGAGGGAGATGCACCTTTTGTTAGCCAATCAGTCAGAGCCTTAGAATTGAAATGCACTCAGCAGAGAGATATCACAGCAAAACCCCCATCCAAAAATCATTAAAGACTGGAATGTGGCTCTGGCTAATAGGGAAACCTGAAGCCTCCTGTAAATATGTGGTGCGTGATAACGGCAGGACGTCCATCATTATCACAAGTCGGAATGGTAATGCCCTGACGACACACATCAATGTAATCTCTATGAATGCAAAACCCTGACATCAATGCTGGAGGTCGTGGCGCTATTGGATGGGGGGGGGGGGGGGGAGTAGCTGAGACAACCGTTGTCTGTTTGTTCCTGACGCTTCTTAAAGCCCGGAATGCCTTCAGGACTTCAGACGGCAGTGGCCTCGCCGAACATCCGCTCACCTGAGGTCGAGTGGTCATTTCCCCGCCACGCGTTCCTGGAATAAGCACACGCTCTGTTGCGCCTCTGGAGAAGGATCTCCACGGACACGACGACTGCAACCCACCCCCCCCCCCCCCACCCCTCGTTCCGTGTGTGCTCGTTCCACCGAGGCACAGTTACAAATCAGCATCCATGTTTAACTGCACAAGTTTTAAACAAGTTTCTCTACAGGGCCTCACCCTGGGATTTTACATGTTCTCTCGTCCCTGCTTTTAAAGTAATGGAGCTCCGGACTGCTGGAGGTTGCTGTTATTCATGCAGCGAGACGACGGCACGCTTAGCAGCTGGTTTAGCTTGCCGCAGAAGTCCGACTGGGAGTGTGGATGGCCGGGACTGCGACCGGGCCGCTACAGCAGCCGATGTCACCAGCTGCATTTTCAGATCTCCCCGGGAGCCCGAACAACAGAACTAGAGTTCGACTGCCTCCACGGGCTAAAGGTCTGGGTCTTTAGCTCAGCGCACTAATTGTATCTGTTGGCGGGTCCTGGGGATGCAGCGGGAGCCAATTCTGTACAACCCTCTATCCAACTCTGTTATTTTCATCGACCTTATGGCCACCCCATCTAGAACAGGATCCTCTCTCTCTCTCTCTCTCTCTCTCTCTCTCTCTCTCTCTCTCTCTCTCTCTCTCTCTCTCTCTCTCTCTGCCTCTGTCTCTCTCTCTCTCTCTCTCTCTCTCTCTCTCTCTCTCTCTTTACATGTGGTAAAATCTTTAATCTAAATTGGGTTACTGTGATTTGCCTTTGTACCAATGAATTTTAAGCTACAAAAATGTGTTTTTCATAGTTCAATGAAACTACTTCCTGCTTTAGGGAAGTTGTTTGTTTTAAGCATTTTGGAAACTAATACGATTGGGCGCAGGTGGTAGTCTGTGACCCATTATCACGCTGATGGGGATTAATTAACGATTCTACACTGAGACTGACACTGTACCATGCTTTACTCCCACGGTGATAAACCTAACTACTGTTTAAACTTTAAAAATAAGTGTGAAAAACATATAGGCTACACACAGGGCTATTGTATAATGCTACTTCCCTCTGTACTCATTGAAATTGTATTTTCCAACTATTTTTTCCACAGATTACAGGAAGCAGCGGAATCTTTTTTTTTCCAGTCGTACTGCAATTTCGTATCCAGGATTCTGCTGACAACCACATAAAGCTGTTAGAGCCCTAGCATTGATAAAGTCAAGCTCGCTTATGTGCACCCAGAGTCTTGGATCTGTATCTCGAGCCTCATCTCGAGCCTTTCATTTACTTCCCACATGCAATCAATTCACTTAAAAGGAGAAGAAGTCAAACTGGCCCGACTAGCTGGTGCACTTTTACAGCTGGAAGCAGATGTAACCTCGGAATTCTTCAACTTACCCTCATTAATTTTAAGTGCAAGGAAGTTGTATTAAAAAAAAAGAAAAAAAGAAACAAGCAACTCCACTTTGCTTTGAAAGTCTTCACTCACATTAATTTAAGTTCAAAGCCAATGTTCCATAAAAATAACAGGAAGGTATGCAGCAGTAGAAGCCAGTCACATCCATACTACATGGATCACTGTACTAATAGATTAAAGCACAATTTCTTCAGTCATGGGGAAATTGTTAATAATATTCTGACAAACCAGATGTGTACACAAATGTGTGCACCACTTTCATATATAAAATATCTTTGTTATATATGTAGAAAATACCATATTGACTATCTTTCTTTCCCCCTGTATGAGTTGCAGGAAAGACATGGTAAGGCGATCTTTCACAGAAACAACAACAGAAAATATCTGTGTCTTTTCTACCTGTTTATTTTCAGGTGTTGAGGTATATTGGCCACTGCAGTGAGGATGTACTCTCTTCTTCTTTTGTTAAATAATCTGTTTTATATCATAGAGAAAGAGAAGCAGGCAGGAAGGACCATATCTGCTTGCCTAGAAGATAACCTCAGGCCAAGTGAGCTGATTTAGAGGACAGGGGAGAGATTAAAAACACAAACATAAGAATTTTGCACGGCACAGTCAGGGATTCAGATAGTTTTTAACAAGACAACGTGGATTTAACTGCAGAGCATCAGACTGTGGTAGACAAAATAAATGGCATCACAACCAGCATAACTAGTGTATGACACAATGTGACAAGAACACGTGTCACTCAGAATTTCCTGTGTTTGGCTCAAAAACGTCTAGCAATATGTATCTAAGGCTAGTTAGGAGCAAGTGGGATCAGTGTGAAAATGAGCCAATGGGATCAATGTGAACATGAATCATGAGTTAAATTAAACCTTGTAAAAAAAAGTTAGGATACTGTGATCTATACATAATGAACCTACTCCTTCGACTTCATCGTTGATCTACATTACAGACAAAAGCAATGGAAAGAGAAACTAGATTACAGAAAGGGACAGCGTCCAACCAAGTACCCTGCATTTATATTAAATGTGTTGTGCTAAACAATACATAGAGAAATAACTGTATATTTTTCATAACCTGTGTTTGGAAACCATCTTTCATAACAAGCAAAGGGCATAATCCATTCCCTTGAAGTTCCTCAGCCAACACTGTAATCTACTGTATATGACATACGTTTTGTCCATTACTATTATATAATTTTTAAAAAGCCGTTCTGTGCAGTATATGCAGCACTATAAATTTAATTATCTACTTTTATGGCTGCTTCTATGATAACAAACAAATAATTGATCAAGCAGTCTATCCTCTAGTTTTCATTATAACTGAATCCTGCATCAAAGTAATTGCATCACAGTTTTCCTTTACAAACAAATGTAAATAGAATATTCAGAATATAAAATCTGCACATTTATAATCCTCCAGAATTCTCTGTATTTAAAGTAAGTCAATGCGTGACCATGCAAATATTATCTTTGCTTTTAATTAGTATTTTGCCTCACAAATTGAATTTTGAAGTTATTGCAGTATTAGCTAGAGGGCTTATAATTCCACATATACTCAATTCCCACAATTCCCTATTCCAGTGGTTTCTTGAGGGGGAATTGGTTTCACTAGTATTGGATAATGGGTTATACACATTTACTGTAGATTTGTAGCTCTTTCTATGGGGGAACCAGCACTAGGGGACGGGGAAAACGTGAGCAGAATGGCTAAGGGAGTGACTAGAGATGGCATTGTTAGTGTCAGTAGAAAGAGTGAAAGAATGGCTTTTTTTGTGGAATGGAACCTTCAAATACATTACCTGGTTATTTGAGGACTTTGCTGCTACAACCGCTGGCAAAAATGATGGACTCACCACAGTTAGAGAATGTTCACCCAGCTTTTTTACTTCTTAGCAAATAAAACAAATCACAGATATGACACAAAACTATTTTTGTTTAATAGCTGAACATTCTGGCTTTGTGAAACATACCTCAAACAAATTAAATAAAAGAATTTTAATTAATGGCATATTTTTTCCAGATCAAGTAGAGGAAAAAATGATGGAATCACTCAATGTTGAGGAAACAATCATGGAATCACCTTGTAATTTGCATTTCTAAAACAAATACCGGCACAAGTCTAAAAATACAAATTAGTCTGCAGTTAAAAGAGAGTGCTTACAGACCTTAACGAGCTGTTGGACTTGGCTAATTGAAAGGAAACATGGCCCCAACAAGAGAGTTGTCAATTGAAACAATGGAAAGGATTATAAAACTCCTTCAAGAAGGAAATCCAACACGTGTGGCAAAAGATGTTGGTTGTTTCCAGACAGCTGTGTCTAAAATGTGGTGCAAGTATAAACAAAACATGAAGGTTATAAAAGGAAAACATACGGGTAGACCAAGGAAGACGTCAAAGTGTCAGGATAGAAAACTCAAAGCAATATGCCGTGAAAATAGAAAATGCACAACAAAACAAATGAAAAACAAATGGGTGGAAACAGGAGTCAATGTTTATGACAGAACTGTAATAAATCGGCTGAATGAAATGGGATTTACATATAGAAAAGCCAAACGAAAACCAGCACTAACACCTAAACAGAAGAAGAAAAGGTTACAGTGGGCTAAAGAGAATGAAAGTGGATGATTGGATGAAAGTGATATTCAGTGATGAATCACAAATCTGCATTGGCCAAGGAGATGATGCTGGAACTTTTGTCTGGTGCCATTCTAATTAAACATATAAAGATGACTGCCTGACGAAAACAATCAAATTTCCCCAGTCATTTATGATATGGGGTTGCATGTCAGGTAAAGGACCAGGGGAGATGGCAATCATTACCTCAACAGTCAATGCACAGGTGTACATTGAAATTTTGGACACTTTTCTCATTCCATCGATAGAAAATAGGTTTGGTGATGATGAAGCAATTTTTCAGGATGATAATGTATCTTGGCACAGAGCAAAGAGTTTTAAAGCTTTTCTTCAGGAAAGGCATATCAACTCAATGACATGGCCAGCAAACAGTCCGGATCTCAATCCGATTGAAAATGTATGGTGGAAATTTAAAAAATTGGACCATGACAAGGCTCCATCCTGCAAAGCTGATTTGTCAACCGCTATTTGAGAAAGTTGGAACCAGCTTGATGGAGAATGTTGTTTTTCATTAGTGAAGTCCATGCCTCAAAGAATTCAGGCCATCATAAAAGCCAGAGGAGGAACAACAAATGATTGATTCCATAATTGTTTCCTCAACATTGAGTGATTCCATAATTTTTTCCTCTACTTGATCTGGAAAAAAATATGCCATTAATTAAAATGATTAAATTTAATTTGTTTGAGGTATGTTTCACAAAGCCAGAATGTTCAGCTATTAAACAAAAATAGTTTTGTGTCATATCTGTGATTTGTTTATTTGCTACAAAGTAAAAAAGCTGGGTCAACATCCTCTAAATGTGGTGATTCCATAATTTTTGCCAGGGGTTGTATATATGCAATAAAGCATATCAAGTTATGTACTTAAGGTTTATATGCTAGTTATTGAAACCTATGTTTTTTTATTTATTTTTTTTATTAGTGGAGGCAGTGGTAGGCCTACATTTTGAGGTGTGGTGATGCAATGTCTGGATTAGAATTAACATGAAGCCAGCAAAATAAAATAACAAATGTGGATTTTTTTTCTCTTTTTTTGCGCAATATGTTACGCAGCATTGTTTACTGTGACGATGATTGGTGTGAAATCTATGGTTGAACCTTTGTTTTTCGTCACTTGATGCTTTATTTCACTGACACGCTCCCCTCCCACCTTCCTTCACTGCTCTTGCCAATTAACAAGGCTTTGTTCATTTTCCACTTTGGTCTGCTGCAGAGGATTGTGGGTTATATTGGTTCCCCAGATCTCCTTGAGAACCCCTCAGTCCAATAGTCACCCTCTAGCTTTTTAAGACCCACTTTTTTTTCTCAAGGGATTGTTTCATCCAGCTAAAAATTAAACGGCCATTCAATGACCTGTGCGGTTGTGACTTTCTGGCGCTTGACTCCGTAACCCAGCAATATAATGGGTTTACAGAATGTTCCCAGCACGGACACTATATGTGCAGCTAGCATAAAGGTTTCCTGCACAAGTAACTCTGAGCCTTCCCCATGAAAATGATAGCTTGCAGGCAGTATCCAATGGGACGGACAGACAGACCCGGGGCCTGTATCATAAAGCAGGATTACTGAGTTAGCTGGATAACTGCACTGAGTAAAACCCGGAACCCTCCCAAATGTGGAACATTGTAAAATTGGACTGAAGTAAAACTTGCTCCGGGGTTTCCTCAGTGCAGATATCCAGCTAACTCGGCAATCCTGCTTCGTGATACAGGCCCCTGGTTGAGCACAGGCTTGTAAAACTACAATGCTAACTGGAAAATATCAAGATCACGATTTGTCAATAAATAGTTATTCTTAAACATACAGACAAGGAAGTATAGTTTATCCTTTGTTTCCGAGTGCAACCATTGAGTTGATAAAATCAATTTCACTTCTTTGATGGAGCTGATTATGCAGAGTACTGTAGGAAGGACCATACCCAACACTAGAAGCTATAATGAGATGATGTGACTGACTTGTCTTCATTGTGCACTGCAAAATTGCAAACCTACCATGTCTCATCTACAGTGTGTTAACCAGCCTGCTTTCCTGGCAAAGCCTTTGACAGAGCGGCACGGGAGCCATTTGTCTTAATTTCTCTTTACGTATCATCCCATTCATTATATTATTTTTTTGCCAACATGTACTTCATCTTATTTTGAAACTGATAAGCCATTTTGATTCATCTTTTGAAAAAATCCACTTTCCATGGTCTGAATGGTCCATCTTCCATCCTTAAGCTTCTCCAGATTGTCCCCCTAATTTGTCTGTGTCTTACTGTCTTTGAAGGTTATCATTAACGTGAAGAAGAAGAAGAAGAAAAAAAATCTTTGGCTCTTTTTTGAATAGCTTGTTCAAACCTGCTTTTTAAGTACCTGAGTTGTCTGCCTTTGTCCTCTGTGTAGCTTGAAATAAATGTTGGCAGAACAGCTGATCACAACGAACACCATGACAAACTTCAAAGTGAATCATCAGAGCATCTATAGCTGGAGCTGCAGTGGGAAGGTTCTTTATTGTCTCAGAAAACCAGATCCTTTTTTGTCTATTATATCTGTTAGTTATATGTGTCTGCTTTCAGAGTCACATTTTCTTTTATATAGTTCATTTTTTCTTTTTACTTTAGATTGTTTATTAATATTTATTACATTTTAATGATAAAATGTATTAAATATTTTATCATTTTTAAAAGTGTCCATTAACTGACAAACATTATGTTGCTGCTAAAAATATACAATAGTTTTCAGATTTTTTACACTGTTGAATGACTGTAGAACTCAACGAGTGTCCAAATCATGATCCAGTGTAATTTTGTGAGTAATAAAAACAAGATTTTTATTGATGTCCAATGCATTGGTTTAATGCAGATATTGAAACTGAATTTCCCTCAGAGGACATAGTTAAGCTTTATCTGACATACCTGAGATAAGGAGGGTTTTAGTATTTTGTTAAAATTATCAGTGGTGACTCTGGTATGTTGGCTTTTTATAGAACCACTAGAAAAAGAAGCTGCCAACAATATTAGCATTGTTTCAAGTAGCCACTTCACGGAGAATATAAAGTATGTTTATATATTATATAACAAATAGCTGGCCTGACCTTTTATTTGCACTGACCTGATTTTTTTACAGGGTATTCTTCAGATTTGATGAGAAAATGAAAATATGGAGTATTACATGATGGAATGCACACTTGCAGGAAATAATTCTGCATAGTACATGATTTTATTATTATTATTATTATTATTATTATTATTATTATTATTTCAGATA
Source organism: Synaphobranchus kaupii (assembly GCA_029718625.1). Taxonomy (NCBI): domain Eukaryota; kingdom Metazoa; phylum Chordata; class Actinopteri; order Anguilliformes; family Synaphobranchidae; genus Synaphobranchus; species Synaphobranchus kaupii. The sequence continues at coordinate 140,593,189 of CM056376.1, read as the reverse complement.
AACAACATTATTTAGTCATTACCCCAACAGTTAATCAAGACTACAGAGTAGTACCTACACAGTACAAGGATGCAGGCCTTTCTGACAGCAGACAGTCAGTCTACAGGGCATTTGCCAGTGAGTAGGATCTTTCATGTGGTCTTGTGTTTGCAGTAACCCTGCCCTACTCAAACAGTATCTCACCACTGTCACTCTTTGCTATTAGCCAAGTTAATTATGTCAAGCAGGCTGCGACTGGAATGGGATTGTTAATTCAATTAGGTTGCTTTTCACACAACTAAGTATTACATCTGTTTGATTCCTATCATTCAGTTTTACTCAATGTGAACATTCCCACTGCTGTTTTTGGTTCATGTCTGAATTTTACTTTGCCTTTCTAAATTGTGCTCTGTTCCAATACTATTATAATGCACACTTCCAAGTGGTATTATTCTGGGTAATAAGAACTATGATACTAAGCCCCCCACTGATAGACTAAGAGTGACATTTCTGCATACACTGTGAATTTCAACAATAAGAGCTTGAAACTCCCCATAATCCCCAAAGGGCCACATGCTTTGACACTGTAATTTAGACCAATGTTTGGCTTGCCTCGTCTGCAATCATTTTTTAGTCTTTGTGGGATCTTATTCATCCATTTCCCCCTCATCCCTTTCACAGATATTGATCTGTACTGGAGCATTTAAAATTTTTTTTTTGGATTCTGGCCATCCATTTCCCTGTTTGCACACAGACTTCATATTGAAATCACATAGCAACAAGGGGGGCATCTGTTGAAAATTCACTAAGCAATTTCTAAATGGATTGTTTGCAGCTAACGTCATTTGCATAATTACTATTAGTAAATGCCCCTGCAAACATGAAGGCATTAGCAAAAAAAAAAAAATTGCAATCTGTTTTCAGGCCTTAGTAATCAATATGCCTACCCTGAGTGTAAAGAAACATTTACCAAATCACAATTAATCTTTTGTTAATATGTTTAAAACAAATCTGTCCCTATGTTTTAGTATATTGCAGAAATGCAAACATATTTCTGTTTGTAGCTCTGAAATAATGAGTTTAAACAGGTATTGATTGCGATGCTTGTATTGCCAGCACACAATTCAAAGCAGTAATGCTCCAATCCTTGTCTTCAGGCTACAAGCAAATACAATTACTCACTGTGGAATGTCATCTCTCGTTGTTACTGGCCCCTTTATTGCATTGTGTTTAGTGAGAGAACTCGTGTGGTTCAGAGACAGTCATTTCAGTTAAAACTGGGGCATACATTTACAATAATCCATCGTACCATGACTTTGCTTGGAAGTGAAGGTGGTACGAACCTATGAAAATTACTTTAACCAATTACACAGCATTTTTACAACAAAGTAATATTTACCATACATTCTTATATGTGTGGTTAGTCTGGATCTCCTAGACCATAGTACTAAATTTAGCGACTACTGTCCCTGCAAAATCACTGCCTATGAATTCATGTTTAACATAGATTCAGCAATAGCAATGCAAATTATATTTTTATACTCAGGTGTAAGTACGCTGTTCAATTAAATGAGTACTATGAAAGCTAAATTGAAATTACATTTGCACTTAAATTACATCATAATTAAATGTATCTATTTTTGCCTTTTTATGTGAATTACACTTGTTGCTATGACAATATAATGCAGTTCTCATGCATTGTAATTTTTTTCCAGTGCCAATGTAATTGCTCAGTCTCTCTGGGCAGGAACTGAATAAAAATTGGCACTGACAGGAAGAGCCAACCTCTCGATAGAGGTTTCCACCCTGGCCCAGATAATCTTTTACCTTCAGAAAGAAGGGTTCTGTGCAGGGGGCAGGATTCATGTTGATTGCCCGCACCAGGATATCATTATTTATGTCATGTCCGTGTACCACTGGGCTTAAGGTGACTTTGATGTCCTTTGGGGTCAATCCTCCTCAAAAAACAGTCCCCTGACATAGTCTGAACCTGCAAGCACAGAAAGAGTTCAACACCACCCCACTGTCCTCTGTTGCTCAGGAAGGATCTTATGACTACATTAGAATGGGCAGGATAGACTTATGGAGAATTACCATGGGTTTTTACCACAGATTCTGCCATCCATGAAGATCCATGTCTGCTTTGCTTGCACCAATGTGGAACTTTGAACTGTTGTTCTGTAACGGGGCCAAGTTTCTGTCATACTTACTGAGGATGCTGGATGCTGAATGGAAATAAAGCTTCATATATCATTAACTATTATCCCTTCAGTAAAAACACATTCTGTATTTTCCATCCAAACAGTTCCCTATCACAATCTCTTTATAAATTGAAGTCACAACTTGATATAATGACTGTAATTATTCTTTCTAATCATGCAATAATTGCTTCCTCTTCCAAATTTTGTGATGTACTGTCACTTTGAAATGCAAACCAAGGCACTTAAAATAAGTCTTTAGTCGACTCAGACAGCATTACTGTCCGCGAAGGCTCTTTTTCGATGTTTTCCTAAGTCATATGTCAAAGTCTTATTTCAACGAGACAAAGATACAATGATGTAAGAAAATAAGGCTGTCTTTACTGCTTATCACATACCCAGCAGGCTACTCAACATCCAGTAGTGGCTATGGGAGCTCATTGGCAAGGGAACCATCTGTGTGAGAATGGGTGAGCAATATAGACACTTTGAGAGATATCCATTTATGGGTATAAAATAACAATATGCTGCATACATTTTACATTACGAAAAAATACCCTGTATGCCAACAGGCAGGTCTTGATACTGTGGCTTTAAGAATAGTGATTCATACTTTGTGTAAAATAACTTTTTACAACTATCCATCTCCTTTTCCTCTCAGACTATTCCTCTCCAAAAACATACGTCAAATACGTATATGCCATATCCCAAATAATCATTTCAAAAATAAATCTGCATTAACAAGCTACTTCCTAAAGTCTCACTCTTAGCTGACTCCATTATCGCCTCCCATGTCCTCCTGTTTTACAGCACACCGAAAATGTCAGTGTAAATTTAACACTGCTGCTGGTGTGCTTTTAACACCCTAGGGTGTTTATAATGAGTCCACGGACACCCTAGGGTGTACACCGCTGTGCGCAGTTAACAATGAGATACAAGTATCATCAATAACCATGGGGAAAAGCAAAGAACAGACCACGGGTTGACATTTATAGGTCAGGAGAGGGTTACAAACAAATAAAAAAGGCTGCTTATGTTGAAAAGGATGTCATACCTATGGTGAAATATAACGGTGAATCTTTAGTGTTATGGGAATTTTTCGCATCTACTGAGGCCCTTCTTCAGTCAATGGAATAATGTAGTTCAGCGTGAACCAAGACGAGCGTGAGCCAAAGGCCTGATTCCGTCTGCCAGGCAGCTCAAAAAGACCCACAAAAGGGTCTTTCAAGCAATTATACATGAAGTCTTGCTATTTTATGTACATTGAAATAAATACTAAGTCAGAAATACACTGCCTGGCCAAAAAAAAAGTCGCCGTTGCACCCATCATGCATAGTGCCCGCTGTACAAGCCTCTGGAGGCAGTGTTATGATCTGGGGTTGCTTCAATTGGTCAGGTCTAGGCTCAGCAACGTTATGCAGCAATAAAATGAAGTCGGCTGAGTACCTGAATGTACTGAATGACCAGGTTATTCCATCAATGGGCATATTCCAGGATGACAATGCCAAGATTCATCGGGCTCAAATTGTGAAAGAGTGGTTCAGAGAGCATCATTTTCACACATGAATTGGCCACCAGAGTCCTGACCTTAACCCCATTGAAAGTCTTTGGGATGTGCTGGAGAAGACTTTACGGAGTGGTTTGACTCTCCCGTCGTCAATACAAGATCTCGGCCAAAAATGAATGCAATTCTGGACAGAAATAAATGTTGTGATGTTGCATAAGGTTGTCAAAACAATGCCATGACGAATGCGCGCTGTAATCAAAGCTAAAGGCGGTCCAATGAAATATTAGAATGTGCGACTTTTTTTTTGGCCAGGCAGTGTATTATTATTGACTAGAGTGAATGCATTGTAAATACTTTTTTTAGCAAAATCATCCTTATTACCTTCCTGTGTGCAGTATATTGAAGTTGAGGGTAATTTGATCTGAGCTCAATGGCTTATCAGCCCTGCATTTTCAAATTTTCATCTTTTCTTGCTTTTTAATATCTTCAAATAAGACTCCAAGGTTGTTGCCCTGTTGATTTATCCCTTATTAATCTCCATATTCAAAGACGGGCAGAGCAACAGATTTTGAATATCTCCTGAATGAGACATTTTTCATTCTGTAGCGAAAATGAGAAATAGCAGTTATGTTTCATAGTCTGGCCGGCTGAGACAGATAAGATTGTAACACCGCACCGCAGTGTTATCACATTATTATGAAAACGGTGCATATTGTGTAACGTTCCGTTCCCGTCCTGTCCGTTTTCCATGTTTTCCTTGTTTCCTTCCGGGTCATGTTGGATCCCTTGTCCGTGTTTCCCTCCTGGCTGTGGACTGGGCGTCTCCCTCGGGTACTTTTGGTTTCATTTTCCACTTTAGCTTCCGCCTATCACTCGCCCCTCTCGTTACTCACATTCCTCACTGCTGTGCTTCGGCAATCACTCCTGATTTAACATCACACCTGTTTCTCGTTTTCTCCTTCACTTCCTGCACCATTTAAACCCCTGGCTGGCTGCTATTCAGCGCCAGTTCGTTGACTAACCTACCGTGTTTGTTTCGTATCCCGTTTCTGGTCCAGTGTTTGTGAGCCTGCTGGTTCATACCTGTTCGCCTGGTTTCCTGACTGGTAGCTATCTCTGCTAATCTTTCGCTGCTGCATGCATTTACCTGTTTCCCTTCAAAACCTCCAGACGCCGCAGTTCCAGTCTTCCCGCAGCTGTGTTTGTCCTCCCCGTGTTACGTACCTCCCGTACTCGTGTTGCGGTACCAGGACCTCTGCATGCCAGCCGGCTTACGCCAGTATTGCCCGAGCTACGCCGCACCTTCCAACTCGGCGGTGCATTCACCAGCTACAGTCCTGTCACAACACCCTGCCTTTAACCTCTGCTTTCTGCCCGGTTACTCAAGCTACCCGGTCCAGTTTCCAGTCCTGTTCCAGCCCAGTTCCGATCCAGTTTCCAGTCCAGCTCCAGTCCAGTTTCCAGTCCAGTTCCAGTCCAGTTCCGGTGTTTTAGACACCTCCGTTCAAGTCCAGTTCCGGCTTGGAACAAGTTCCGTGCCGTCCCCTGTGTTCCTGAGTGGACCTTCCGGTCCAGTTTCCAGTCCAGTTCCAGTCCAGGTCCGGTGTTTCATACACCTCCGTTCAAGTCCAGTTCCGGCTTGGAACAAGTTCCGTGCCGTTCCCGTTTCCTGAGTGGACCTCCCGGTCCAGTTTCCAGTCCAGTTCCCAGTCCAGTTCCAGTCCAGTTCCGGTGTTTTATACACCTCCGTTCAAGTCCAGTTCCGGCTTGGAACAAGTTCCGTGCCGTTCCCGTTTCCTGAGTGGACCTTCCGGTCCAGTTTCCAGTCCAGTTCCGATCCAGTTTCCAGTCCAGTTCCAGTCCAGTTCCAGTCCAGTTCCGGTGTTTTAGACACCTCCGTTCAAGTCCAGTTCCGGCTTGGAACAGTTCCGTGTTTCTTCAAGTCCAGCTCCGGCTTGGAGCAGTCCTCAGTTGGACGCTATCCTGTGTTAACTAACTAACCTGTTTTGCTCCCGTGTACAGCTTTGGGACCACCCCAACGCTTAATAAAGTTCCACTTTCTGTAATCTGTCTCCTGGTCGTTGCACTTGGGTTCGTCCCGTATCAGGATCGTAACATATTGCCTGAGAAATGAACGGTGACATGCCGAGACTGGGATGTATTAAAAGTCACAGAGGAACGAGGAGGTAACAAAATGGTGGTACAGTTGAGCTGGAGAGGGAGGAACATGAGGAGAGAAAACATCCTGTCAGTGTGAGCTTCACAGCGAAGATTAAATCTTCTGGAGAGCGGAGAGGGTAATCATTTTTACTTTCGTTTTATTAAATGACGGCCATTTGAGAGTCATTTGCTCTCCTTGAGCTAAATTTGCATAAAGGTTTAGAGACGCGTGTGAGTAAGGGGAACAGAACTATTGTGAATTGTAGTATAATTGTGCTGTAGTCAAATGGATGCGTGCCATTTTAAATAAATGGACAGCAGACTTAAGATGCATGCACAACTCATGTGCAATCATTATTTCTTTCATTCAATTTTATATTATCATTTTCACAGGTTCCTAGGCAATGCAAATGGAGAATAAAATTTATAAAATATCCAATCATCTAGTTTTATGGTCTGTGCAAAAACAGTAATGACATACTTCACAAACCTTGGGCAAGTACCACAAAACAAGCAGCGGAAATATAAATTCTCTATATTTTTGAAGCAAAATTTTCTCACAATTTCCCATGTTCATCGGAAAGTTCTAGATGAGTTCAGGCGTGTGTGGCTTCGCGTGCAGGCCCTCAGTAATTCATTCATTTCACGCTGCAGTTGCGCAGTCAGCTGCGCAGTGCTTAGGCACGAGCTGAAAGGCGCACTGCAGATACAAAACTGACCAGAAGAGGGCGCTCGTGAGCCACGACGGGCAGACTACCCTTCACACTACAACCCTCCCTCCCGGGGTAATAATATGGCAAATTATGCCCTGTTCTGTGGGATTCTGTTCACACTGATACTGGCGTAGTTAGGACTCAAATCCACACTGCAGGGTGGCTGTGTGCCTGCGCTAAGAATGAATGCTTCGGCAGAAGTCAATTGCCCATTATTTTCAATTGTGTGCTTATTTCACACCATTGAACTGAAAGCGGTTTACACAGTAGACAGGGTTGCAAAGATTACAAGATGCACTGGCCCTCAATGACAACGTTGGACAAGTTTATGCCCCAGGAAACTCCAAGACTACCATTTAGATTGTACGGGCATGTTAAACCCAGTTACTCCAGGTCATTTGGCTGACTTGGGCATGCTTTCAAGGGGCTACCCCTAAAATGAATTATTTCTAGAAGGCTGAAAAGAGTAAGTAATTCTTAATTTGTGAAAATTTTTCTTTTTAAATAAACATGTAAAAATGGATAAAAAAACAACTAATAAGAGGAATGGAATGTACAGTTAAAGTTTGCATAGCGTTAAACAACGCCAGTCATGAGTGGTGGGTGTGTGGATCTATTAATTGAAACATTGGCAGCTGTAAACAAAGATATTATACTGAGTAATTGCAATATGAATATGAAGTCTGGGTAAAAATGAAATTAATCTCGGTGACATTCGTAACATGCATAAAGAACAACGACAATAAATTCAATGAAGGGAATAGCACTATATCCAAAGATTCTTCAAATTTGTTTCTATGACTATATTTAACATTGTTTCAATCATTTTTTTTATAGTATAGTGTGGACAATTGAATGGTCCTTTGCGATTCACTTAATCAGCTTGAAGTGGTTTTGTCAACCAAAAATCTTTCATCATTTAATTCATATTTTCTATCGGAAAATATCCAGTCTTTGAATGTTTTGCCAGAAAGAAAATACATTTCACAATCCCCTAGTCGCATTGCTAATTGGCTGGTTATTAATTAAAGAGCATCTTTTTCTGAAAGGCAATGTTTGAGAATGACAAAGAAAGTTTCAGTGATTAAATTCTACTTGGTAGGACTAGCTTAAGACACACGAAGGAATGATTGAGATGCCGAGGTGGATCGGTGTAGATATTGCATCTTTCTTACCTCAGAATTGATGGCACAGCCTGTCTCTCTCAGGGGAGTGAGCTCTGCTGACGCCAGAGATAATTTAATAGTGGATCCGACCTTAAGTCAACATATGATTTGAAAGCCGTCTCACCTGACTACAATGTTCTGTGTGTGGCCTCTACGATGAAAGATTGTTTTCTCTTCTGTTAAGTATAACTTCTCGGTGCCATGTTTTTGATGTTTTTATTGCTGTAGGCTACTGTTGATAAAATGTAGATCAAAGGGAAAATTCCATGAAATGATGTATCAGGTGTATTTATACTTGTCTCTGTCCAAAGTAGAATCACTGGTCTGTATTTAATCAACCAGGAATCATTCCAGGTTGAGAGCTTTGCAGTGATCTTGTGACCTAGTATACCCACAATACACTGATGTTACTCATTTAAAATGTCAACTGCAATTATATCAAATCCATTATTTAAACATCTGTAAAGTTCAGAATTGTTTTAAGACATACCCCCAACCATCCCACCATAACACAAATAAGAAGGACAGCTTTCAGCTCTACCAAATGTAAGCTTCTACCTTTGCCTAAAATGTGGATTGTATAGCTTAGGTTATTTGGCAGACTGAAATAGTGGTGTTGTCCATATATTCTCAAAAAACTATGTACTAAACAAGAAGGGTAATATAAACATAAATGTGTTGTCATTACTGTAGTTATGTAGTTTGGTTAATATACAATTATAAAATAATTATGTTATGCTTGAACATCACTTTGATTGTCGTTTAATAATATCTACCACGTGGAAAACAAGACTAAATATTGAGCCTCCATTTAAGCACAAACCAAGAGCTTGCCTTAAAGGACCCAACAACCATATTTCAGTCCTGCCTTTGTGTCTGTTCAGGAATTAAATGAAATTTTGTCAAACACTTAACACCAATGTAGTGTCAAAAGGTTTGTTAAAGTAATTAAATAACGCATTGTAACATTGATTTTGGAACATGTGTCAAAAATTGTGTTGAACTCTCGTTTTCTGCTTTCTTGATGTGTGGTGTTCAGAATAATTTTTTTAAAATTTGATCGAATAATAAAGAAAAAACAAGCAAAAAAAGCTTTGTGACAGCAGGCTTTTCTGAGGACACCTCATCATAAAATGAGTAAAGCCACAGGGACCAATTCTCAGAGGAAAAGAAACAGAAACATTCTGTCAGCAAAACAAATTGAAGGGACTCTACATGCCAGTGTTAAGACTACACAATAGAAAGCACATCAGTGGAAATTTCTCTATCAAGTTTCCAGAGGCAGACAGAGCAGTAACCTCGTACGAGAGAGAGATTCTCTGAAACGTCGTGTTGTCTCAGAGGGAGTTTAGTCAAATGAAGAGAGTTTTTGTTTTAAAAAAAATAGTTTTTATTTTTTACTGTTTGAAAATAAGTTTATGTTTATGTTCATAACTTATCCCTGCTTATTTTCAGTTATGGAATTGAAAAATATGATTATGATTATTTTAATTTCTCTCAGTTTCTGGAGAATTATAGGCATTGTAGGCTACTGGATAAATGAGAATACAAAATATGAAATATGTAGCCTTGCACTGAGACTGCAAATTCACAATATCCATGTAAATGACTGTATTTTGAGTATCACACAAACATACACATCGCTGATATTTAAAAAATGTTTTTTTTTTTTAAATTCCACAGAAGAAAATAGGAAAGGAAGCAAGAGGGCGGTCAGGAATATATTTTATGTGTTTGGACGTCTTCCAAAAACACCATAGAATATTTGACTAGCAAAGGGGGTCAAGGTTACAACAATTTTCTGAGCTGATACCACATTTATTTGCATACCCATATCGACTGATTCCAATATGAATCCCAGTAATTTATAGGGGCTGATTATTTTGAAATGCTAGGAAACATTTAATTCCCTGACAACTGTGCCCTGCCAAGATAGTTAGGGCAGAAAACAAAATCAATTCAGGAAAGACATTATCGAATATGAAATCTATGACTAAGCCTCAGATGAAAACACTGTATAATCATTCCTTTCTGCAACCTTCTTATGCCCTTACAAGCTAACTCAAGTGTGTTTGTGCTGTATTGCAGTATGAACTAGCAGACATCTGCAATCATCAACCAGGGAGACAGGGATTCAGCAGTGACTCTTCTGGTTGGTTCAACTATATATTTGTAAAGGATATATCAACTGTATCCTTTACAAATTTTCTCTTCAGCATAAATATTACAACTCTGTGTCATATTATACCTGTCAAAAGAGTCCTGATTAATGTAGTACCTACTGTACAGTATCTACTGTATGTCCTATCGTGAAGATGAAAAGAAAGCCACAAAAATGAAAATACTAGTCATGCACGATATTGAAATTTGGGGGTCGATATCAATAACCAATATTGGCCCATGGCGATACTGGTATCTCCCTATTTTACATTGCAGCAGAAATTAAAACTACAGACAAGCTCCATGCAATCATTCATGGAAGCGGATGAGCACGGAAATAAAGTTATGAAGGAAGAAAGTTACAAATTTTATTTGGCTGACAAAAAAACGTGCTTATTTTATTATTAAATTGAATCCCTGTGTAACTTTGTTCGGAGGGTTTGACTGGTAAATACATAATAAATAAAGAGGTTCAGATGACAATGGGTAGATTGTCTGATCATTTACATCGTCAGCGTTGCATCAATACATTACCTCGCTGGTGCTCATATGTGCTAGAACGTACCAACACGCAGCATCAAAGTCATCTATCCATGAGGCAAACACACAGGAGATATTAGAGGCATACTTTAAAGCATACTGAACAAACGCAAACACAGATTCACAAAAATTAAACAGTTCTCCTAAGCCTTTGAGTTATGAAGATGTCACACAGGAAGATAAGGGGAGCAGAGTGCCTTCACCGCTATAAGAACCTCAATTAATGAAATACTTTCCTGTGATTATCCACCATGATAGTGCTTATCTTCAGAGACAAGGGTGTTGTTTACCTAACAGGGCTCTAGTCCAAACAAGAGTAAACCTCACCAACATAGTAATAAAAATGTCAAAGAACCGGCGCACGGTACTTTGTCATCGTACATTTACAGAGTGAAGGGGTGCTTGGGAAATGACGCAAAAACATGGAGCAGCAGCAGTAGCGAAGGCATTAATGCTAACTCATTTGTATGGACGCAATGCTGCATGACAAAATGGGAGCAAATATCTCTACATCCATTGTCTGCTTCCCATTCTCCGTCATAGCTAGCGCCACATAATAACACTGTTAAACAGATGCAATCTACACAGTAAATTCACAGCAAAACGTCGAGTGTTAATTCAACTCACACAGTGTTGATTAGACTCTAGCAGTGTACATATGAGCCTACTCTGGCCAGATCAGGCTAACATGTACACTGTTAGTGTTGAATTAACATTTTACTGTGTAAGTTCCACCCGAAACAGGTCACATCACTTTTGTGTTCCAGTTTTGTGCAAACTACGCTGTTTGAATTGTGAAATGATCCACTTGATTGGAAATCTGTGTAGAGTAGCAGTGCCGTGCAAAATAAGAATATATTAACCAATGATTAGGCATATACAGTGACAGGAAACAGAAGGCAATCTATTTTCAGGAAAAAGTCAAAGAATGACACCAACAAACTTTGATAGCATTAATATCCTACCTTCATTTTTCTGTCAAAAATACCCCCATCAGGAAAAGAAGATAATAGATTATTGTTAATTATTCTCTGACAAAGACCTACATTTTATGAACAACTATAATGACTGCCTCCCAAGGCAATTAACTATCGGCTTCCGACCGATTACAGTTCATTATTAGGCTCACCTGCTGTGTGATGGAACCTGTGTCTTTCCATTGTATATCTCCAATACGACAAATATATTTCTCTAGACTGAGGAAAATTTAGAAAGGAGGTATTTAAGGAATGTGTTGCATCTGTATGAGTGTGTGTGTGTGTGGGGGGGGGGGGGGGGGGGGGCGCGTATGAATATGCAAATTGCACTCCAATGAATAGTTCTCAAGGCAGAAGAAAAAGTTCTCGAGTAAGCTGAATTACCTGAAAGTGCCTGAAAGAGAGAGGTCAGGAAAATTTGAATAATGGTGAATTGATCACATTTCAACTTGAAAGTCTAATGGTGATTCTTTCTTTTCTGGACTATGATACACATGCACAAGACACTGATTAAGAGGCTGTTAAGAAAGAACACAAGACTCTACTGAGCCTTAGAAATGCAATGACACTCATGTTATTGTCTCACACTTGGCCTATTATATATATACGTATATATATACATATATATATATTATAAAGAAGGAAGAAGTATTATCCAAACGTGAAAATAGACATTTCATACCACTTGTTATTTTGTATATTACTACTGCTAGCACACATACCAGAATTTATATTGCTGTGGCATTTATATGACAACTTTATATTATATTATTATCATATGAACTATAATATTCTTCTCAGCGGTATGAAACAGGTATTATAGCAGATTCTCACTTTGTTCCTATGGATACAACACAATATGGCTGTTGTTTATTTATAGGGGTTATTGCGCCATTTCATATGAATGACAGGTGGGGAATCAGATAAAATTTCAATTTGTATTTACGTAAATCCTCATAATGTCACATATCAACAATATAGAGTATGCCCCAGCGTATTCAAAATCCCGAATACATGAAATATATGTGCAGACGCACGACCTGATACACACTAAGACTTCTCGAAACATAGTGGGCTCACAGCGCAGGCTTGTGATTTTATTACGTGATGGCACCTTCAATTCTTCAAGCAAGCCTCCATCTTGGCTCTAAAACATGGTGGCGAACATGCATTGCTTTGAACCCGGCGGGCATAAAAATATGCCCTGTCTGTTTCCCCAGAGACTGATATGTCGTTGCGAGACGTCAACGGAACCATTATAAGAGAATTCCCAGCTTTAGCCACACCGCGAAAAAAGACGCAGAAGTAATGGAAGCAAGCACAAAGAGCGTAATACATGAAGTAAATATGGGTTGCACATCATGGTCATTTTTAAGGATATTTTGTCCATTTTCCATCTGCCAGGACTACAGTTGTTGGCAGATGGCAATTTTGTGACAGAGATTCCGCAGAGTCTGCAGGCGATACCCTGCAGTGGGGACGGATAAGGCGCTGTGAATGGTATCGCCTCCATCACAGGCTGCGCAGAAAATGGAAGCGGAGCCGCATGCCCATTCATCTTCCAAACCCCCCCTCTGTCGGCAAATGGAGACGGTAGGGTTGCTTTGGCTCTGTAAGAGCGGTATAGTGGCCCCTGTTCCTCTGTAAGAGAAGCAGCTGGAGACGGTAGGGTTGCCTTGGCTCTGTAAGAGCGGTATAGTGGCCCCTGTTCCTCTGTAAGAGAAGCAGCTGGAGACGGTAGGGTTGCCTTGGCTCTGTAAGAGCGGTATAGTGGCCCCTGCTCCTCTGTAAGAGAAGTAGCTGGAGACGATAGGGTTGCCTTGGCTCTGTAAAAGTGGTATAGTGGCCCCTGTTCCTCTGTAAGAGAAGCAGCTGGAGACGGTAGGGTTGCCTTGGCTCTGTAAGAGCGGTATAGTGGCCCCTGTTCCTCTGTAAGAGCGGTATAGTGGTCCCTGTTCCTCTGTAAGAGAAGCAGCTGGAGACGGTAGGGTTGCCTTGGCTCTGTAAGAGCGGTATAGTGGCCCCTGTTCCTCTGTAAGAGCGGTATAGTGACCCCTGTTCCTCTGTAAGAGAAGCAGCTGGAGACGGTAGTGTTGCCTTGGCTCTGTAAGAGCGGTATAGTGGCCCCTGTTCCTCTGTAAGAGTGGTATAGTGGCCCCTGTTCCTCTGTAAGAGAAGCAGATGGAGACGGTAGGGTTGCCTTGGCTCTGTAAGAGCGGTATAGTGGCCCCTGTTCCTCTGTAAGAGCGGTATAGTGCCCCCTGTTCCTCTGTAAGAGAAGCAGCTGGAGACGGTAGGGTTGCCTTGGCTCTGTAAGAGCGGTATAGTGGCCCCTGTTCCTCTGTAAGAGCGGTATAGTGGCCCCTGTTCCTCTGTAAGAGGAGCAGCTGGAGACGGTAGGGTTGCCTTGGCTCTGTAAGAGCGGTATAGTGGCCCCTGCTCCTCTGTAAGAGCGGTATAGTGGCCCCTGTTCCTCTGTAAGAGAAGCAGCTGGAGACGGTAGGGTTGCCTTGGCTCTGTAAGAGCGGTATAGTGGCCCCTGTTCCTCTGTAAGAGCGGTATAGTGGCCCCTGCTCCTCTGTAAGAGCGGTATAGTGGCCCCTGTTCCTCTGTCTGTGCTGTTCTTTACTGTCTCTCCTGCTTTCTGTCTGATCCCCGCTAGCTGCAGGTTGGCTTCCTGTGAGAACCTCATTCCTTCTCCTCTCAGTCCTCCCTCAGCTTCTGTTGAGCCCCAGATAGATGAGCTGTTTTTCTTTCACCTCTCACACACACACACACACACACACACACACACACACACACACACACATATGTACAAACACTCACACATGCACAGGCACACCCGCACGTGCACACACACACACACACGCAAGCACGTGCATACACATGCATGCACACACTCACGCACACATGCACAAACACACACACATGCGCAGGAACACAACCACACACGCACACACACGCACATGCACATGCACACACACACACACACACACACACACACACACACACACACACACGTCAAAATGTAATATAGCATGCAAAATAAAAATACCAGTGTCAAATCAGAGAATATTATATGCAAAAGTTTATCAAAGCACCAGAACATTAGATATTTCAAACAATGAAGTTAAATCATTGCTGCATTTCCAATATACAACAGTCATCATGAAATAATGCTGCCAAACACAAAATCCTTCTGATAAAAAAAGAGTTTGAAAGTGTTCTTTGGTTATAACGCAAAATGCTATACTCCTAATCTTGGGCTCAAAATCATATATAGCATGCACAATAGAAACAACTGAACCAAATTAGATTGTATTTCATGCTAAAGTTTATCATAGTGTCAGAACAGTGGATATGTTCATCGTTGAAGTTTAATTATTGGTGCATTTTCAAATACAATGGCCATTATCAAATAATGTGGTCAAACACAAAATACTTGTTACCAAAAAAGACTATGCAATGGTCATTTACTCATAAGTACTTGAAATTATGTACAGCAATCATCCCCTGTGATAGACTGCAGTTTTGCGCTTGTGTTTTTATGAAAGACAAACAAAATATTAGATTAGATTATATGAAGTTTAATCATTAAAGAAAAATCATACAGTAATGCAGTACTGTAAACTCAACTGTATTGTACAGTAAAAACAAAAACAACAGTAAAAGCAAAAACAGTTACAGTAACAACAAACTTTACTGTAAAGTAAAAAAAAAAACTGCTTCTCTGTGCTTAACCAGCATTTTGCTTCTCCGCTGTATTTGGCCACAGAATTATGTCGACGTCGCATCTGATGTCTTCGTTGGCAAGACAGCGCTGGTGAAAATCTTTTAGAGTGTCTTATCAACCCTGACACTGCTGGGCTGTAATGTCATCGCATGCCTCATCCATGGCCTGAAGGAGCGTTTCCTGCTCATATGGACACCTATCGTATACCTTCCACCTCCAGGCCAAGAAAAACTCCTTGATGGCGTTCAGAAAGGGGGAGTAAGGTGGAAGGAATTGGAAACGGAACTATGGATGGGCTGTAAACCAGTCTTGCACAGCCAATGCACAATAGAAGTTTACCTTGTCCCAGACAATGATGAACACCATCTGAGCATTTGGCTGTACGAGACGGTTGTACAGCCCATCCAGAAAATGTATGAGGCGCACGGAGTTCTATGCCCCCAGCAGAGGGTCAGGCTGACCAATCAGGGATGGATGTGTGTGGGCCTGCCCAATGGTCTTAGGGCCGGGTCTAGGCAAACTAGACATGTACAGTACCTATTACCTATATACTGTATATTTACTGTACATGGTCCACGAACATGACCATGACCACACACATGACCACGACCACGACCACGACCACGACCCTGTTCTTCGTTACCAACCTCAACCTCACTGACCTGCTCCATGTTGTCAGGAACTGCCATGCAGGTTTATAAGCAGCCGTTTATGTAGTGGTGAAGATATTATCAATTGTGTTGCAATGCTACTCACCTGGGCAAGGTTGTTGGAAGTACTGAGACATGACTACAAACACCTGTTGAATTGATTTAGTGATCTGCATTTGTAGTAATAAACATTTGAACATTGTTGTAATATTAGGTGGCTGTATTCTGAGAATGGAGCATATGATTTAGAGTTTGGCACTTTGTATTCACAGTTTTGCACTTTGTATGTCAGCATAGGATGTAGTGTCCTTAGGTAATAATTCTGCAAGTCAGTTTAGCACTTTGCGTTAACAGTTTTACACTTTGTATGTCATCATAGGATGTAGTGTCTTAAGGTAAGAATTCTGCAAGTCAGTTTAGCACTTTGCGTTAACAGTTTTACACTTTGTATGTCATCATAGGATGTAGTGTCTTAGAGTATGAATTTTGAAAGTCAGTTTGGCACTTTGCATTTTGAGTTTAGTACATTGAAATTCTGCTGTGCAAAATGAGGCAAAGCAATCGTAAAAAACTGTAAGCAGCATTGTGCCTCTCCACTGCATTTGGCCACAGAATCTTGTCAACATCGCATCTGATGTCTTCGTTGGCAAGACAGTGCTGGTAAAATCTTTTAGAGTGCCACCCCTGACACTGCTGGGCTGTAATGTCATCGCGTGCCTCATCCATGGCCTGAAGGAGCGTTTCCTGCTCATATGGACACCTATTGTATACCTTCCACCTCCAGGCCAAGAAACACTCCTCGATGGGGTTCAGAAAGGGGGAGTAAGGTGGAAGGAATTGGAATCGGAACTCTGGATGGGCTGTAAACCAGTCTTGCACAGCCAATGCACGATGGAAGTTTACATTGTCCCAGACAATGATAAACACCATCTGAGCATTTGGCTGTATGAGACGGTTGTACAGCCCATCCAGAAAAAAAAAGTATGAGGCGCACGGAGTGGTGTGCCCCCAGCAGAGGGTCAGGCTGACCAATCAGGGATGGATGTGTGTGGGCCTGCCCAATGGTCTTAGGGCTGGGTCTAGGCAAACTAGACATGTACAGTACCTATTACCTATGTACTGTATATTTATTGTACATGGTCCACGAACATGACCATGACCACACACACGACCACGACCACGACCCTGTTCTTCGTTACCAACCTCAACCTCACTGACCTGCTCCATGTTGTCAGAAACTGCCATTCAGGTTTCTAAGCAGCCTTTTATGTAGTGGTGAAGAGATTATCAATTCTGTTGCAATGCTACTCACCTGGGCAAAGTTGTTGGAAGTACTGAGACATGACTACAAAGACCTGTTGAATTGATTTAGTGATCTGCATTTGTAGTAATAAACATTTGAACATTGTTGTAATATTAGGTGGCTGTATTCTGAGAATGGAGCATATGATTTAGAGTTTGGCACTTTGTATTAACAGTTTTACACTTTGTATGTCAGCATAGGATGTAGTGTCTTATAGTATGAAATTTGAAAGTCAGTTTGGCACTTTGCATTTTGAGTTTTGTACATTGAAATTCTGCTGTGCAAAATGAGTCAATGCAATCGTAAAAAACTGTAATACGCGTCAAGTGATCAGAGTTTGACACATTCCCTTCCTACAGTTCTGCGGTGATATTCACATTTGCGGCGGAATGCAAAATATTTTTCTACATAGCAACCTGTCATTTGTACGGAAGCCCTGAAGGGCAAGGTGAAAAAAAAAAAATTTGAGGAGGAAAAAAAAAAATTGGCATAATTGTTAAGATATTTGTGAATACTGCACTATTGCAAAATGAAGAAACGTGAGACTCTGCAACTAATCATGCAAAATCAAATATCTATATTAAAAAACATATTTTTAGTGCACCTGGGTTGTAACTATGCTGTCAGTTTATCTGCAAGTTCCATGAACATTTTATGCATTGGCTATTCATGCCATGCACAATTTTGTACATGGTGGACATGTCTAAATATCACCAATGGATTTGATCCCGTTAGAAATGCTTCGCCATGCCATGTAGTTGGCACCGTTGGTCTATTGGTCCGGCTGCGTTTAATTTTGTATTGCTAGTTGCAGTTTCTCGTTTAATCCTTTTCTATATTTTTAAATCGCAGTGTACAAATGGCTCGGCATTTCCACGTGAAGCTCAAATGGGTGGAATTTTTCGGAATTTTAAAACAAATAAAAAATTAACTTGTTTGAACGACTTATTAAGTTTTTCAAACAACGTAATATGTAGTTCAAACTAGTCACTAAGTCATTTAAACAACTTAATAAGTCGTTCAAATGACTTAATAAGTCGTTGAAACGACTTAATATGTCGTTTATATGACTTAATAATTGCTTTTAACAAAATTTAAAAATATCCATACACTACAAAGAAGAAACTGGTCAGAAACCAGTTTAAACCAGTTGGTCATGTGTGCTTTGCTGTTAACAAACTGTCATTATTCTCTCTCAGTCATGTCATTTTAGGTTAAAAAATGAGCTTGTCTATGTGCTGTGTGTGTGTGTGTGTGTGTACTTTCCATTGGTCATGGACTGAAACTTTACCACATTAGCTCTCACCATATTTTTTGTACATTTTATCGTACACTGAAAAAAAAACTTTTCAGAAAGATCTGGGCTTTTAACCTGTTTCTTAAATCCTAGTGTGCAGGTCCCACTCTTTGCCTAAAAAACAAACAAACACGGTGATGTAATTTTTCAAAACTCTTGGTTGAAAATAAATGTGTACTTGGAGTTGAAACTCTCTCCGTCCAATCAGTTGCTGTCAGCTTGATACGGACTTGTTTTTTTGTTGCCTGACAGTGGTAAGATGTTCTGACACAGAAGGTAAATTCACTTCCCCGCTGTGCCTAGGGGAGAGAGGCAAGATAATAAGAGGCTAAGGTGTTTACTTTGTGTCACAATTTTCCACGGAGCTGCAGCATATTGGCAATTTTTGGGCAAACTGTAATTCAAGGCTGTGCCATTATTATTATTTTTTGCTCTGACAGTTCATATTAGACCATTGGCTCTGTGACTGTTATATCTACCTCATACAGTGTTTGCATTCATTCAAAATGCACTTGTGGATTACCTAACATTTTTTTGCATGAAACACAATTCTACTTTATATAAACTTTCATGGATGCTCTTATCCAGAGCGACCTACGATAACAAGGGAACATCCACATCCAACTTAAGTCACGCTTAAAACTCTTAATCCAGAGATTGAGTTATGTGCAATTTATAAAATATTACTAATGAAGGATAACTATGGCAACCCAAAACCTTGAAGTCCATAATTCTAATGAGAGTGATTCTGCAGTGGGAACAATCTGCTGGTGAAATTGTGCTGGATGGATGGATATGCTCCAGTGAATTGCATGTTTCCTAACACACTATTCACAGACTGTGGAAGCAGAAAGGTGATACACACAAACAGCTCCAAAACAACAGCTGAAGTCATTGGGCCTCGCATATCAGACCGGCCTCACAACCATGTGACCAAATATGGTAGGATATTCTGTGTATGCGCATTTTTGCAGAAAGGTATCTGATTTATCATTGAACATGAATATGCCTAAGATCAAATGAAATGTGCATATTTCCATATGATACAAAGGTTTGTTTAAGTACAAAGAACAAATTTCTCACACACACAAACACACACACACACACACCTCATTCACATTCTACAGCTATTTTTCTACTTCTTGAAATGGGAAGACCAATACCAGTACCCAGAAAATAAATCATCAAATTGAACCAAACTTCTGCAAACGCCTCAATCAAAAAAAAAGAAATGCTATGAAAACTGTGTACACAAATTTGCGAACAAACACAATTGTAAGCTAAAAGAAGATCTGTTCTGTCGGTCTTGTCTTATCCCCAAGGAAACATCTGGCAGCCCATTTGAAATCAATGTTTTGAATTTCTTGCTGATAATACAGAATATGCTGCCTTTCCTGGCACTTTGCAAGTGCATTTACATAATTGATTTTACATATCTGAAGACTTCCGAAGTTACTTCAGGTGGAAAGATATACCTTGTCTTTGAACAGTTCACTTATATCCTTATTGCATACAGCATTACTTTGCATACTCTGTAGCCCACCGAAATCTGTTCAGCGCTCGTTCATTCCCAAAACTATCCATTCTTGTGCAAAACGATCTGTTAAAGCTTTTCTCTTTGAAGAAGAAAGTAAGTTAAAAAGTACATAGCTTTCAACAGTTTCTACCGTTGTCCTTTAATGCTTTATTTGGAATGATCACACTCTAACCTCACACTACTTGTCCATTGGACTATAGGTTGACGTTTCAAATCCAAGTACCACGTTTCAAGTACCCCAAGCTCCTGCCGTAACTCTAATGGGTTAAAGATGCCCCACAGTTGTCCACACAAAGAACTAAAATCAAATGAGGGTGCAAATGTGCTGTGAAGCAGACTTGTTTCACCTTCACAAAAACAAGGCAGTCTTGCAGCTGTGGAGACCATATTTCCGCACTAATCTTTCTGATATCACAGAGCACAGGCATCTGCCGAACTATGTTAATGTCACATCTAAATAATCAAAGCTCGGCTCAACCTGCTGTTATGATGATTCACGTATTTTCTCTTAAAAGGATTATGTGTAGCGCCACAGTGGCACAGCGGTCTAAGGCGCAGACCTTCCTACTATGAGGGGGGGAGGGGGGATGAATTGGCTACCAAATCTGGAGAAAAGGGAAAAATCTGAAATAAAAATAAATAAATAAATAAATAAATAAAGGATTATGTGGATATAGTTTCGCACTTGATCAATGACACAGCGCCTTTGGTTTCACAGTCACTTGTTGGCTGTCCTAATAGACAGGAATATGGGGAAAACAACAACACCAGATTTACTGCATATGTAAATATATAAAGCCTGTTTAATAAATATCAAAGGATTTGACATTGTATTATAGAAAATGAGATGGGCGCAATTTGCATACCGTCTTGCAGTGCCATTTTAATGCGATAAGCTTTGATGCATGTGATGCATGTGTCACATGGGTTGTGTTGTCACCCAGCAGATATTTTCATGAATGTAGCAGTCAGCACATTTGACACTATCTAGAGTTTAATCATTTAACTAAAACTGCACTTTAGGTAAGCTTTAAATAGACATAAAAAATGGTATACTTATCTTTATTTCATATTCGTGAACTAGCACATACTATTAGTTACTACGTGATAATATTTTTATGGTTTTTATCCTTTTCTCTCCAATCGTATAATATTACATTACTGCACAGTAAAATGTCCAGTGTTAACTGTTAATCTGGCCAGAGTAGGCTCATATGTACTCTGCTAGAGTTGAATTAACACTGGACATTTTACTGTGAATTTATTGTGTGGTATTTAGCAGACGCTCTTATCCAGAACGACTTACTATTAACAACTATTAGCATTGTTGTTAATAGTATAGGTCTATATATAGCTCACTGCTTCAATCTCCATTAACAACGATTAGCATTGTTGTTAATAGTATAGGTCTATATATAGCTCACTGCTGCAATCTCCATTAACAACTATTAGCATTGTTGTTAATAGTATAGGTCTATATATAGCTCACTGCTGCAATCTCCATTAACAACTATTAGCATTGTTGTTAATAGTATAGGTCTATATATAGCTCACTGCTGCAATCTCCATTACTGAATAGCAAGCAATGCTTATTATTACACTTCACAGGTCGGGCTCAGGTACATTGGAGGAGGACACTTCATGTGGAGTTTAACCTGTGACAGGTGACCGGTGGACAGGTGACCGGCAGGTGACCGGTGGACAGGTGACCGGCAGGTGACCGGTGGACAGGTGACTGACAGGTGACCGGTGGACAGGTGACCCGGCAGGTGACCGGTGGACAGGTGACCGGCAGGTGACTGGTGGACAGGTGACCGGCAGGTGACCGGTGGACAGGTGACCGGCAGGTGACCAGTGGACAGGTGACCGACAGGTGACCGGTGGACAGGTGACCGCAGGTGACTGGTGAACAGGTGACCGGTGGACAGGTGACCGACAGGTGACCGGTGGACAGGTGCCCAATACTGGTGTGCGCTAAGGCGCTATCGTCCTGGTCAACTGGAGGTCTTTCCATCCCTTGGTAATGCAAGGTGCAGTGACCTTCAAGGCCATCTGCCACAGTTGGTATACTGGCCAATCAGATTCATTTGAATAGTAATCATTAGCAAAACCCATGATCATCTGCTAACGTCTTTTCTTTTCTTTCATAAACACAGTGCACAGTGTAGCCTGCGTGGATTCATTTTACTCCATATTAGCCAACTTTGCACTAATAATAATTTAAACAAGATGGCTGGTCATTATTGCTTTGGTCAGTAGGTGAACATTTTGGAGTCGTCGTTAAATTAATGAACAAGTTAAAACTCTTTTCAAGAAAAATGTAAATAGGTGCTTAAAATAACTAATAATTAAACTTTCCAGGAGTATACTGTATATCATATTTAATCCTCACCAAAATAGTCAAGCAAAAGAAAATAATACAGAACAGCTTAAAAAGTGTAATGACTGCAAGGGATAGTTCCCACAGGCATATATGAGCAGCTCTCCCTTCAGGTCATTATGCCCCTTGTATCTGCAGCAAACACCAAGTAATCTACAGCAGGACCATAACTGTTTATACATAATGGATTTACCAGACCTCCAGGAACAGCAAATTTCCAAGATGCAGTCAGTTTTATTTGACCTGTAGCGGTCGATATCATCTCTTTTTTGCACTATTGGAGATTTGTTTGGGGCTGCCACTACCTCCATCTTACTGGTCCAAAATCACAGTCTGTTAGAAGGCGAAAGTACTGTAGATACAAAGGACTGAGCTTGAGGGACAGGCGACAATCCATCAGCCCAGAGGTAATGCCCAGAGCTGACAGGGTGTCATCTGCTTCCTTTACAATGCTTCCTGCTCATAATTTACCTGAATGATAGAAATCTATTATAGACAGCAACTGTAAAAAAATAAGCATTTACTTTTCTGATTATTTTGCTCTAAGGTTCATGGCTGAGTATGTCATTTTCATTGGTAATTTTTAGTACTGCATTTTTGCATAATTATGGCTGTTGGCCTTACCAGAAAGAGTACCAGAAAAGAAGATACCACAAGCCTTTTGATATTGTTGGGTCACAGACATCAGGAAGTCATGGCATTCAAAAGATATGCGACCAAATATTAAAAATGATTACTTTTGTAACGTTCCATTCCCATCCTGTCCGTTTTCCATGTTTTACCTTTTCCCTCCGTGTCATGTTGGATTCCCTTTGTCCGTGTTTTCCCCGTTGCTACAGACTGGGCGTGTTCCTTCTGTTTGTTTCACTCTTTTTCTCCACTCCGGTTTCAACCTATCTCCTTTCCCCGTTGCTGCATGCATTCCGCACCTGTCAATTATTCAATCACCCTCGGTTACATTCCGCACGCTTTATTGTTTATTGTTTTCAATTTCCCTTCCCTATTTAACCCTCCGGCTGGCTGCTATTCAGTGCCAGTTCGTTAACGTTTCTCCGTTTGTATCCTGGTCTGAGAATCCCTGTCCTGTGCCCTTTAGACTTCAGTTGGTTTGACTCTGTGCTTACTGCTCTAAACCTTCTGTTGTTGCTAACTAACTCTGTTTGTGGTTTCCCTGCTTGAACTGTTCCTGTCGTTAACTACCACCATCTACTGTGTCTGCCAGTCTGTAGCTTTGTACCTCCCTGTTTGTGTGCGGTACCTCTGCCTCCACCTGACGTTGCGCCCGCAGCTGGGTGTTCTGCCTTTTCACCCTACAGTGGTTCCTGTCCGGCCGTGGCTACCGCCATTGCTACGGCTATGGTTGCAGCCTCCACTGTCGCCCTGCAATACTAGTAGTTTGTTCCAAAAAACAGGAAATAGATTTTTTCACCAAGCATCATAACACAAAACTTTAGATAAAATAACCTTGACACGACACACACACATAAAACTATACAGTCCTGTTTTTAGTCTTTAAATATGTCCATAGTAAGACCCGTATATTTCTGGGGTCAACATGCAAATGCAGGACCAAGCTCTACTGTCACCCCCGTTTCTATGGTATCTACACCCTAATCACCACTATGAGTGACTGATTGACTACCTGCAAGAACAAATAACAAAACAATATCAAGTGTTATATATCACCCAGCCTAATGGTAATCTAAAATAAACAAAACCATAATGAAAAATAAACTATTTAATGGCATGAAAGCAAAACAGATTTATTACAGTGATTGTCATCAACAATGAAAACATCAATTTGTCTCTGGATTTCTTTGTTTTATATGTAACATATGAGGTCATCATTTACGGACGGATGGGCAGTTAGTGTTGTACACCCACCACTAGTTTGCTGCTTGGTTGCACAGATGCCTTGTTTGTCATGAATGTATTTTCCTTTTATATAATGATACTGATATGCTCTGTGTTGTGACACCAGTCTAGAGTCTACTGATGTTTACTGGATAATGGGCATGTCATGCCTAATTTGAGCCAGCAATCAATCGCATTAATTACTTTTCCATTTTCATTTTCATCATGAGAATCCTAATCATTTAACTAGGTACGACCACCTGTTTATAGCTGGCTTTGCCATGGCAACTTATGTAATCATGATTATAAGACGGATGCATAAAAAGTCATTATATTCACTAGATTGAAAATATTAATAGTTTATAAATTCATTGTGCCTAGTACTGTATGTTTTTATGTGGACTTTTGATGAGCCCGTCCAGTTTACTGAGGTCATGGAATTACAATAGTAATTAACTGTGGTTTGCATCAATATCTTTTTTTTATAAAGTCATTTTTATCTTGCAGTTAATGAGTAGAGAAAAGTGCCGCCTTTAGTCCCATCGCTGGGTGAATCTCACTACCTATATAAATTAACGGTGATTGCTGTGAGTGAAGAACATGACTGTAACCGAGACGGAGAAATGGAAAGTAATTGAATAGTAAATGAGGCCTGTGCAGTTATCTAATTGTCTTGATCAGCTCTGCATGGGAAGAGGATGAACAACAACGGGCGAGAAGAAAAAAAATAAAACAACTTGTGAAAAAAAATCCTGAAAGTCTACAGGAGAAAAGAAAAGAAAAAATGCAAAAATGAAGTCTGTGAAATATGCAGAATGTCAGTGTGCTTTGATTGATGATTACTTTGTAGTGATGAACAAGTGCTACCTTCACTCTACCCGGAGCGATGAGCGATTGGGTCGAGGCCGGGGTATTTTACCTTACCTAACACCTCCAGAATGAGCAACACCTGGCAGTTATTGTTTGACTTCTCTCACAGGCTATAAATCTCATCCAGGGTGCCTCTAAATGGAGGGTATTGCCGGAGGGTCCGTAATTCATATCGTGAGACATTTGACTGCTTTTTTTCCTCTGCTCAGGGTGTCAGCTCGTACTTGGTTATTGTACACAAATGCGCGAAGCCGTTTGTTCCTCCTCTTCTCGTCGCTAACACACTTTCCCTCGGTGCAGAGGCTAATAACACGCACACGCCGTAACCGGGGGGGTTGAGCGCGAGTATTACCGGCCCGGTAACTGCAGCCATTACTGGCTCAGTCATAATACAGGTGCAGTATGTAAAAACATTGTGTATTTCAGCATGCTGCTCTGCCATTATGTGGAGTGTGGGAGCGGGAGATTCCAACAGTCAAGCATTACACAGCTGCCGCCTATTCTAGAGGAGTTCAACTTGGCTGAAATGTTTACTTTGAGGTACATTATTACAATTGATCACTAGCAATCTGTAACAAATGTAGATGTATAAAACATTTTTTAAAAATAGGGTCAGGTATAAGCAATAGCTAATATGGGCATGTGCTATAAATAGACTGTATTTTAACATTAATTGAATTTATATTTTTTTTATGGCCCTTCCATCACATCCCCTGACCTTTCTCTTTGAGACTCTTCCATCAGGTCGAAGATTAAGGTCCTTGCCCCTTAAAGCAAAATGAGCCCGAAGCAGCTTTGTCCCTACAGCTGTTAGACTGCTTAATGACATTGGACATCTCAAGACAGTAAAGGCAGATGAGGAACTGTTATTGCTTTGTTTTCATCATATTGAATTTTATATAATATAATTTTGTCATAATACTAATAATAGTAGTAATTTTAATCATAATCATAATATGTTCCACTCCACACGTATACCTTCACTATAATGTAAAACATCTGATTCAATGGAATGTCTTTATTTAACATTAAAAATGTTTGTTTGTGTTTGTGGGTCTGCAACTCAAGTTTCCTAACGGGCAAATAAAAGTTATTCTAATATATTTTATTCTATTTAATGGTAACTTATGTGGAGGAAACAACCCACTGATAAAAAGAGTATTGATCTAATTAGTAAGTCCCATAATTTCAGATGTGAGCAACTAGTCTTGAGGTAAACTGCAATACCTGCAATTGCACTGTTTTACATGACGTTAATTATAGTCTTCTCAGGTGGCTCTCCTTCAAATGCCTGGCACAAAGATATGCGTTCACACACCCAACGCACACTGAACACAAGGTCTTTCATGTGGTCAGCATGTTTACCTGTCACCTGGAAGCTTCGCAACAGATGTAGTAAAGGTTTTAGAATGGAAGGGGAACATCAATTCAAAAGAAGCCATTTTCTTTGAGCTCTTCAGACCCATTCATTTTAAAGTCCTATAAGTCATTATTAACCGAGAGCTGTGGTATAGAAATTACGTTTAATGCTATGACTATAAATATTTAGGCTATAATTCAAAGCTGATATGGACAAGGCAGTATCGCAATAGACAGTGGGAAATAATTTCCTATTACTCAATGTGTATTAATGCAGGTTATTCAGCAGTAATGTCTAATATGCCATTCTTTAATGGAATGCACACTGTGGTACAGGTTTCCTACATTTACGTAATTCAGTGCACTGGGATCACATTAAAATCAATGCATCACATATTCAGGTGCAGCTGATGTGTGCCAATTGACATTCATGAATTATTGAGATGGGGTGGAAAACATTTTTTTTTTGCAACATGCACTGACATGCAAATATGAAAAATATGTATTTTACGCAGGTCCTGGTCTCTCTAAAAATATATGGAGAGGCAGGGAGGGAGAAAAAGGGAGGGATGGAGAGAGAGAGAGAGAGAGAGAGAGAGAGAGAGAGAGAGAGAGATGGGTTGCTCTTTCTTCTGGTGATATAAAGGATTTATTAACTTTTTTTTTCTTTTTCAGAGATTGTTAAAATGACTCTTGTTTTCTTCCCAACCAATAACCTGAGATGGAGATCACCCATACAGAAAAGGAAAGCTTTAGGCTAGGTCTGGTGATGGAAGCATTTTCCCCAGTTCAGTCCTCTGAAAAATATTTTAGCGAGAAGATAAATATGAATATGTACATACCAAATGTGTTGTTGGAAATTGTTCCACTAATGTGCACCAGTCAAGGGTGTACATTTTTAATTCAAGTTAAAAAAGTACTGTTTTGTACTGTGTGGTTAATGTTGCAGTTGGACAAACATTCAACAAGCTGGGCATACTTTTGCGTGTGTGCGTGCGTGCGTGCGTGCGTGCGTGTGAATATTGATTGGTATGCAATTGCTAATATATTTAGTTTCAAGCGTGGTGTATTCAAATAGAAATGCAGGCTGTATCGGGTTGCTACCACTGATGTAACTAAGGTGAGGTAGTGTCGTTTAGGCCCATGTACTGTAACTAAGGTTACAGTACTGTTTCTTACCTTGACCTGTGAGTGACGTCTACAATAGGGGCATCTGGACTGGCCCAAGCGGGCTCTTCATGAGGGCTCTTCAGAATTTCAGAAATACATCCAACGACAACTTATTTTCTCTTTTTTTTTTAAATTTCTGGTCTTTAAAGTTCACTTTTATCATTGTTTTGTAAAGAAATAAACCACCAATTAAGTTTATGTGCACATTTGTAATTCCCACCCGGAGATTGCTGTTGAACATCACTGTGAAACCCATTGACATGACAGCAGGCTTCAGTTCCACACAAGTCAGCCTCGTGAGATGGTATCTCGCATTACTTTCAGGGTCTGGTGTTACTTTGCTTTTGATTAAATAGGAACAACATTTCACTTTTTGTAAATTGCAAGAGTGTAGTATTTTTGTGTTTTTTTTGGTGTTGACAACCAGCCCTTGAATGCCAATCTATTTAAAATGTCTTCTCACCCCCCCCCCCCCCCCCCCCCAACCCCCCAACCCCTCACCTTCCAAAGAAAAATTGCAAGCCCTCATCTGCCAAAATAAATTCAAAAGACTTCCTGCGCTAGATCAGACAATGCACCTTAGAACTCATAGATACATCTCATCATTGTTTTTCCTGTCTTGCAGAGCTCTTAATTTGAGTTACTTTCTATGGATTTACCTTTGAAGTCAATGCAGAGGAATCCGTTGTGCTTCATAGCTGCCAGACCCCAGTAACTTCCAGCAGACCTAAATGAGAGGGAGTTCTCTATATTACTTTTAAATGTGCCTAAATTTCCCTGAAGAATTAAACTGCTGGGGATCTCCGTATAATGGCCATCACGGCTGTGGAAATAGCACGCAGTTGCTAAATGGCATTTACAAATCATTCTCAGCTCCACAATCTATGAGGGAATAGTACTAATGCAGTATTTCCTAGCAGTGTGACTGGGTGAAAAATGACAAATTCTTCACATAGTTCTTTGACCCCGCTCTCCAGTGTTGACCTCTTCAGCCAGCTTTTCTGCTACGCTTTGTGAGCATGCTGAGTTTCACTTTTGAATTGATCAAATTTGAGCACTTGAACAGAAACCACTGCGACGTGATGAATGTTCTGACTGAAAGCAGTTAATTCAAGGGGGAAGGTGTTTTAATCAGATTTTATCGAAGGTTTCACTTTGTCCCTGATGCAGCTTAATTGGCAAAGGGTAGTTACAAAGTACAAGGAATTACATTTATGTGTTTCACAAAACAATGTCAAAAAAGACAATGCTCAGATACAGATTGTGATACAACAGAGGTTGGCTTTAAAAAGTCATACATGGTGTCAGTCATTTGATTGACATCATTTATGACTATTTTATAAAACATACAGTATATATACATTTATACATATATACACACACACATGTGTGCGTGTGTGTGTGTGTGTGTGTGTGTGGTGTTAACCTCTTCACTTAAAAATGATTAATTCATTTTTACTTAACTTCAATGGTGCTCTCATTGTTTGCTCACATAATGCGAGGCTAAAATAAATTATTAATTTATTATGAAGAGCTTTCAAGTGCAGTTCTTTTTTTTTGTAATCCAATTCATTTGCATATTTGCATATCCCACACAGTTTTGGGTGAGTTCAATTTGCATATCTTCCAGCAAGCACTGTTGGGGATTTGTTTTCTGACTTATTTATCTTTTTTTAACAAAATGAAATATTTATTTATTTTTGTTATTCTTTTTACAGAAACTGTCAAGAAGAAATGGTGATATTACATGAATACCTCACACTCAGAAGTATTTCACTCTAATTATAAGATTAAAACTTATAAGACAACTTAAGATTTTGGGCCCTATCTTACACCCGGCGCAAAGCGGCGCTAACCCAAATGCAAGTGTCTTTGCTATCTTACACCCGGCGGTAGGTTCATTATAACGCCTAACGCTCACGCCGTTTAACTAGCATGTACTCTTGCGCCGTTTGGGCGTGTTGGTCTTAAGATGAGGAGTGGCCAGGATTCTTTTTGGCGTATTGCTATCTTGAGCCAGCAGAAAGCGCTTGCGCTAGAACCACCACTAACCTGGTCTAAAGTCATGTCGCAGTTGTATACACATTATTTTAACGGCGCATATAAGTGCGTCTACAAAGGCGTGTGCACAATGCGCGTACCCTCCTGTCTGTTACACACAGGGGCGCGCACAAGCATGATTAAAATATCAAGATTACAATGTGAAATAGTATTATTGTGTAGCCTATATCAAAAAATACATAATAATAAAAGGGTCCATAGCCTACCTTTCCCTCGGCGAAGGGGAATGCCATGCACATTAAATTGCTTTCAGCCCAGTCCAACATCCAGGCGATGTGCGATGGTACGGGACAATGGCTATCCATTAAAAAGCAGCTGATAACACCTATAGCTATCAAGCCTAATGCGCGAATTGTCATTTACACCTAATGCGTTAATTGTCATTCAATGGAAAACTCGCGCACGGCAATAGACGGACATTTAAGTTCTGAAAATGCGCTTCAGATGTCATTACAATACAGCTTTGTTTATCTATGAATACAGCCTGTAAGTAAATAGAATGGTTTGTGACTGAAAAAAGTTCAAAACCTTGTCCAGTGAATATTGAATTTATTGTATTTCAAATAGCCTAGGCTACAGCGGATTCGCTGTGCATAAGGTTTTTTTCGATAGCCTATGGTTAAAAAACGGAGATGTCACCATGTTAACTAAATTGTAACCTTAGCTATTCTTCGTCCTTCATATTTTTTAAATTACAGTGACCAGGTTTCCATACTCTCAACGTTTAAAACCCAGCTGATTTCACCCGTTATTCCATAACTGAACAAAACTATTTTAAAGAGAACTAAGCGTCTAATTAGAAACTAAAACAAATTTGCAGCACGTTACACAATTAATTCACAATTAATTTTAATACAATTCTCTGCATGTGTGCTGCATGTTCTCTGTTTCCCTCTCTGTTTCCCCTGCTGTAAATCGCACGTTTCACGGTCTTCCTGGGAAAGTGGATTGTTTTAAAGGATTACGCTACGGGTAAAACAGGTCGGTCACATTTCCATAAACAGGACATTATTAAACAAGGGGAAATATGCGTGAACATATGGGTTGCGAACCTGACAGCTTTATTGTAGGCTATTTAGTGTCATCATTAAGGCAAAATAACGGTATGTATGTTATTAATCAATATTAGCCTACTATGCAGGTAGCCTAATGAACTTTGGATGAAGCTTGAACTTCGAGAACTCCATGAGAACAGCCTCTTGGAATTGATGTTTGACACTTTCATTGCATAAGCAAACGAAATTCGCTGAACAAGCAGGCTAATTTGGCATTTTCTAAGGTGAGACTGAAGCCATTGATAGCTTATTCTCAGCTGTTGCAGGTCCTTTTAACGAAATTTAACCGCATATATTTTGTAAAATAACAGCCCTGTCTGGAATTACCGGGAACTCATAGGCTAATGGTTAATCCGAATAATATTGATCATACTCCATTTAGCCTATTCCTTGATCACACTAAACACGCACGAGCATGTCTGTTTCGCCATCAAGCAATCCGCCAAGGTGGAAAAGCAGGCTTTTAAAGGGAATGGGATATGACATTTTGATTGGTTTATTGCATGTCACGCCCAAGACACACCTATAATTAATGAAGCGACTAGGTTCAGCCAGTTGCACCTTGTGCCGTGCTTAGCGCCAAAAAAACACGCCGTTAAAATAGCAAAAGTGGACTTGGACACGCCCAAAATGGACTTTACGCCATGCGCTTAGACTAAGCTCCAAGATAGGGCCCTTTGTATTAGATGGTCACCATTGGGGAATATACATGTAGTTCATGCCAATTATTTTGCAGTATTTTTAAGAAGTAATTGAAGTATACCACTTGAGGTATGTTTTTGACAAAAAAATAATACTGGGTAATGTGTTAATTCCAAAGCACATGAATAAAATAATCAGTTACCATATGATACCAGTCCCAAAAATCTGATCAGAACAGAGATTGTTTGAAAAATTAAATGAATAAAAATGCATTATTAATATGTCACAAAGTACTGAATTTGTAGTTTGCTTCTAAGTTCCAAAATAAAGTTTTTTTTTTACCTCTAGACAGATTTGTAGTTGTTCAAAGTCGTGAGATGGCACATTCTATTACTCTGGTTCTCATGCTAAGATTCTGTATTCATCTAAATATGGTACCCACATATATGAAAGGAAATTCCTATTTATGTCAGTGACATGTTGAATAATATAACCCTACAACAAGGCAATATTTCATTGATGGTTCAATAGCAGTGTGAGATTTTTTAAAATACTCTCAGGACAATGTTTCAGAGTTTCAAACTGTAAACCTGGCATAAATTGATGGCAGTTTTCAATCCAGTCATCAGCCAAGTGGAAAAAGATCTGAACTCAATGGTATTCCAGTGGGATGATAAGATTTGTTTTTTTCTTTTGACAGGTAAGGTAAAACAAACACATACTATTACGAAATAAACATAAAAAAGAAAGCATTGTAAATGTATGTGTGTGTGTGTGTGTGTGTGCTTATTGGGAGAAAATAGTCACACCACCCCAATTTTTTTGCTTAAAGGTGCACTATGCAGGATTTTTACCTTGAAGTTATTATAAAATAACCATGCTCAGTCATATGCACAGACAATCTCTGTCTTTGTGTCCATTTGCTGAATCCGTGCTCCTGTGCTTGTATTTATTATTCTAAGATGTGTTTGGGACATTTCTGGGCATGACACTGCGTTCTGTGTGGGAAGGGGTGGGTGTGGCCACAGAGCCTGTCGGGCGGGATTACGTTTTGGCAGAGTGTTAGTTGCTAGCTACTACAATGGCGCAGGTGAAGAAACACAAGCGATACCAAACAACAAGCCGACAGGGCGCGTTCAAGAGTCAACCTAGGACTTGCTTTTCCTCGATGGCGGCAGCCTAAGTTTAGCAAGGGGATGAAAAGCGATGTGGAATTGGCGTCTTTTCTGTTGGACCTATAAGTAACATTACCTCTAGCTACCCAACTAGCTAAGTTAGGTTGCTAGATGGCCGTAGACGGGTACCTTGAGTGGGCAGGGTTGAGGACGGAGGAGGAGTCTTCTTTGATTGTAAATGCAGAACCACAGCAAGGCAAATAATTCTGCATAATGCACATTTAATAAATGAATGCTCAAAAGAAATGCTGCTTGTATTTTATCTCTGCTACATTATCTGTGTATTCCTGGGCTCTTGCTACAGGATTACTGAGCAATTCTCCTCATACTCTCTGTATTTCTCTCTCTTCACCCAGAGAGGTTTATGTCAATACAAATGTAGCATGCCATCTTTGCATGAAACCATTTTTAAATGTTATTATTAATTATACATGATGAATGGTTTCAGTATTACTTAATCCATTATTAAAGTCCTCTGAAATAAAGGTATCTTGAACCATTTTGACCTTTTAGTCCATCAAACTGTGAATTCTGCATGTACCTCTTCTCTGCGGGGAGAACTGTTGTTGTAAAATTAATCCGAGATTCATTTTTCATTCCATAAGATGAAGAATAGATGAGGAAGGGAATATTTTATGTTTCCTGCCCACATATTCTCTTAGAACCTGTTGATAATCATTGTCACTCTTTATTGAAATCGCAGAATGGTATGTGAGGTTCAAAGTTGTTTGCTAGATTTGTTACATCGAGTGTTGACACTCTTGCACCAGCTGCCATTTAACTCAGAGGGATGACTTTTGCCCTTCAGTTCTATTGCAGTTTGATGTATTGCCTTGGTCGAGATGGCAAAACTCTCCTCAAGATTTTAGTAATGTTAATTTAATTCCCTCCTGGATCCTTGTTTTTCAATGTGGGGGAGGCCCAATTTCTCCCATTGTGAAAATATTTGACATTTTGTCCTGTTCCAATATGAGATAAGGCGGTGCTATAGGTGCTCTTTTTCAAATAAATACACATGGGAGCAAATAGGCTAATTGCACAGAGGAATGACATTCAATAATCAATAAGAGGAGAAAGTCCTACAGACTATAGAACAACAAAAGTTGCATCTAATGTCAATCTTGCCATTATCTCCTTTGGGATAATAATGCAAAAACAAGTTATTTAAAATGATCTTTTATGGAATTACAAAAACATGAAAGCTGATTGAAGTCAATCAATATTAAACACATGTAGAGTGTGAAAGGTAATAACTAACGTTGGTAGCCTGTGTCCCCATGAACCCATGCCAATACTTTATGAAGCCGTCAACATGTTTTCATCTTTCATGCGTCCATGCTTCCCTTGTGTTTGAAGAGGTGCTCTCATTCTGGTGGACTAAAACCAATCTGCACTGGCAAGGTCAAGATTCTGTACCAGACCATGGGGCCCATCCGTGGACTAGAAAAATGCCTTAACAGATACCAGACCATTGGTCCCATCCATACACTAGAACAGTGCCTTAACAGATACAAGACCATTGGTCCCATCCATACACTAGAACAGTGCCTTAACGGATACCAGGCCATTGGTCCCATCCGTGGACTAGAACAGTGCCTTAACAGATACCAGACCATGGGGCACATCTGTAGACTAGAACAGTACCTTAACAGATACCAGATCATGGGGCCCATCCATGCACTAGAACAGTGCCTTAACAGATACCAGACCATGGGGCCCATCCGTGCACTAGAACAGTGCCTTAACAGATACCAGACCATGGGGCCCATCTGTGCACTAGAACAGTGCCTTAACAGATACCAGACCATGGGGCCCATCCGTGCACTAGAACAGTGCCTTAACAGATACCAGATCATGGGGCCCATCCGTGCACTAGAACAGTGCATTAACAGATACCAGACCATGGGGCCCATCCGTGCACTAGAACATCGCCTTAACAGATACCAGACCATGGGGCCCATCCATGCACTAGAACAGTGTTTTAACAAATACCAGACCATGGGGCCCATCCATGCACTAGAACAGTGTTTTAACAAATACCAGACCATGGGTCGCATCCATGGACTAGAACAGTGCCTTAACAGATACCAGACCATGGGTCCCATCCATGGACTAGAACAGTGCCTTAACAGATACCAGACCATGGGGCCCATCCATGCACTAGAACAGTGCCTTAACAGATACCAGACCATGGGGCCCATCCGTGCACTAGAACATTGCCTTAACAGATACCAGACCATGGGGCCCATCCATGCACTAGAACAGTGCCTTAACAGATACCAGACCATGGGGCCCATCCGTGCACTAGAACATTGCCTTAACAGATACCAGACCATGGGGCCCATCCATACACTAGAACAGTGCCTTAACAGATGCGCCAACCAGCAGCTCTATTATAGTCTTTTTTTTATTTTCTGCTACCTTCTTTCGAGGAGTTTTAAGTTACGGCACAGCTACTATTTTTCACATCCAAACACAGGCATATCACGTTGGTAGCAGTACGTCTATTTCAGTCCCTCCTGGCATCTGTTCATCTGAGAAAAAAAAAACAATAACCAGCACCAGGGCCCATGGAAGGCACTTTCACTGAATGTGTTTAATCAATGACAGTCATTAAAATGTAAACCAAGTGCATATTTTACAATGGAAAGGACAGCTGGTCTCTGTCACTCTAATCAGTATTTACAACAGGGGGGGGGGGGGGGTGGAAAGGCTCCAGTGAGCACTGAGGTTTGAACACTTCACTGCTCATTACGTATAATTGGACTAACCACTTTAACATGTAGAAATCAATCAATCACTTAGGCAATCAATTAATCTTCTCTTTTACAGATCTCCTCTTGGTGGGAGAACCATCTCAAAGCCTCTCAAAGTTAAAACAGCAGGACAAAATGGAGTGGGAAAAAGAAGAGAAGAAAAGAGCTAATGACAATGAATGAAGAAGGGGATGAATACAAATGCGTAATCTACCCCCTGGACCTCAGTGACATTAGCTCTAACATCTGCCTAATCTAGATATGAAATTACATTGATATTTACAATGTAGTTGCAAAGAACAATGTCTTGGGACAATCTTGCCAGAGTCCCGCGATGATTTTTATGATTTATTAAGTATGTCATGTACGTCATATCCTTCTGTAAAGCTTCTTAATCCGACTGACTTGTCTGCTTCACTTGGGTGTTTATCAGCTCTGTAGCCATGATAATAATTGCACTCAGTATTAAAATGATTATGAGATACAAACTCGTCTCATCTGACAAAAACAAGTGTCCACAAAAATCACTTTTCAGAATTAAAATGAAAGTGCAAATTTTGGCTTTGTATGAAAACGAGGGATGTGGGTATAAACTGTATTTTTTTCAAGGAAGCAATTACATTTTTTTCAACGAACATATTTCTGCAATATTAACAGTGGTTGTGGTTAGAGGACTGATATATGTCATAGGATAGGATTTCATGGGGGGGGGACATACTTTTTTTTGTTTTTTTATCTGCCTGCACTCACAGTTGAACAAGCTAAAAACCAAGATGAATTCATTCAATCCACCATGATGGGGGCAGAGTCTGCCAATGAAGTGAAGCTGTTACGATCCAGATACGGGACGAACCCAAGTGCAACGACCAGGAGACAGATTCAACAGAACGAATATTTATTAAGCGTTGGGGTAGTCCCAAAGCTGTACAGAAGGGAAAACACAGTATTACACTGGAACACAGGCGTCCGATACGGACTGCTCCAAGCCGGAGCTGGACTTAAAAACCAGGAACGTGTTCCAAGCCGGAACTGGACTGTGCTGGACCGGGTGGTCCACTCAGGGACAGCGTCTCTGGAACGGCAAATCTGTTCCAAGCCGGAACTGGACTTTTTCAAGCGGTGAACTTCACACCGAGACTGGACTGGAACTGGACCGGGAGGTCCACTCAGGAACTGGATACTGGAACGGCAACTTGTTCCAAGCCGGAACTGGACTTTTACAAGCGGAGAACTTCACACCGGGACTGGACTGGAACTGGACCGGGAGGCCCACTCAGGAACAGGACAGAAAACAGAAGGTGAGTTAGTATTGGAACTGGATCGGAGCTGGACCGGGAGGTGTTTACGAGTACAGGACTGAACGTAATGGCAGGTAGCCGGCAGACCCCGGCAGGGAAGAGCTGTGTGGCGGAGCTTAGGTAGGTCCGGTTGGGGTAGCTGGGTTTGCTGAGGAACCTGGAACCGTAACCGCAGCAATGGAGGTAGCCACGGCCGGACAGGAACCACTGCAGGATTACGAAGCTGTGCAGCCAACTGCGGACGCAACCCGAGCTGGAGTTGGAGGTACCGTAACACACACAGGGATTGCAATAGCTACAGACTGGAAGAAGCTGGAACAGCTGGTGATTAGAGGGAGACAGGTTAGAGGCATGCAAAGCAGTAAACGTTCGGGCTGGATAAATACCGAACTGGAAGACAGGTAAAAACGAAAGCTGTGAGGATTAAACCCACAACCAAACGCTCAGAATCACGGGACCAGAAACGTGGAGACCATACAACGAACAAGGTAAGTTAACGAACTGGCGCCGACTAGCAACCAGACGGGGGTTTAAATAGGGCAGTGAAATAGGAACCAATAAAGCACACGTGAGGAATGTAACCGGGGGTGATTGCTAATAACACAGGTGAGGAATGAAAGCAACGAGCGGGGAAGGCGATAGGCGGAAACTAAAGTGGGAAATCAAGAGAGCGAAACAGAGGGGAAACGCCCAGCCTGCAGCAGAGGGGAAAACACGGACAAGGGAATCCAACATGACACGGAAGGAAAAGGGGGAAAACATGGAAAAAGGACAGGAAGGGAACGGAACGTTACAGAAGCAGGACATTCAGCTGAGAACAATGGTGTTTGTCTGTCTGTCTGTGTGTGTGTGCATGCGTCCTGCATGCGTGCTGCATGTGTGCGCATGCCTCATGCATGTGATTGCAGTCATTTACTGAGGAACTTCCAAACAAAAATGTCTCAAGATATTTATTTCATTCAGTATGAAAGATCTGCAAGCAGAACAATATTATTGCCCTCTAAAAAAAAAACACAGAGAGCATTTATTAAAAAATATATGCATGCCCTTATTTTAAAACATCAGCATATAAATAGGTAAACAAGTACACTGGGGGACGCAGATAACTGAATTTCTCAGTAACACTGTTTCATGTCTTACAAGGAAATAGATGTTTCCATTTACCTGAATATCTGTCAGTGCATACAGATAGAGGAAAGGTATGCCCCCATCTGAGAAGCTAGAATACCTTCAGCACTGTATGTATAATTTCCACTGCTCAATGTGTATCATTATCCCAAACCAAAGAGATGTTTTTAATTTGTGGAGACATAATTGATGGGCAAAGGACACTTTTTAACTCCAATCAGGTGCCTGAAACGCAGTAGATTTATTCATTCGGTTGAGATAGAGGAGTGTTGTTTGTGTGGCTGTGCGGAAAGAAGTCATGTCAAGGGTAAGAATTTTCCCTCCCCCACCAGAAAAGTGCCCTTAATGCTCAATGCATCATTAAACACTGTTTTCAAATGGCCACCGCTCTGTAATGGTCTTGATTGATACAAAGGACTCAATTTCCCAGCCCGTTAGAACTAAACAGAAAACAAATAATCAAATCAAGGTTGTATCTATTACCTGGAGAAAAGCAGACATCAATGGCAGTGTGTAATAAAACAACAGGGCAAACTGATGGTTTGGTCTGCAATCCTTTGCGTAATTGAAACTACATTATGCTCTTTTTAAAACATTTGTGCACAGTAAGAGTGGCAAGCTTTTTTTTCTTTGTTTTTAGAATAGTGTGCTGCACAGACTGTGATATGAATAATCCCAGCCTCCCCAATGTTACAGCATCACCAGCGTCTCTGGTGCCGATTGGATAGTACTGCATATGGGGTTGCTAGGTTCCAGAGTCTCAGATGCTGATTAGACAGTACTGCATGTGGGGTTGCTAGGTTCCAGAGTCTCAGATGCTGATTGGATAGTACTGCATGTGGGCTGCTAGGTGCCAGAGTCTCAGATGCTGATTGGATAGTACTGCATGTGGGGTTGCTAGGTGCTAGAGTCTCAGATGCTGATTGGATAGTACTGCATGTGGGCTGCTAGGTAACGCTTCTTATTAAGGAGCCGGTCTCCTGCATCAGTTGGTCGGGATGACGGTGACTCATCGCGCGACAGTGACTCCTGCCGGTCAGTTGGGTAACTGCAAATCTACCTGTTGAGCTGCACATTAAGCATCTTCCTCTGCCTCATGTCTGTGCGAGCTCGACTTGCAGTGCGATAAGAAGTAACGACTGACAGAGAGAAGCACAAGCTTGTATACTTCAGAAATATGGAACTTTGTGTTACAATTGGTTAAATACACCACTGACATGCTTTTTCAAGGACCAATGTGAAAATGCCACAAGCAATACAATGCTTTCTTGATAAGTTTTCACATTGAAATGAATACTTTTGATAATTCTAAATACATTACATTACATTACAGGCATTTAGCAGACACTCTTATCCAGTGCGACTTACACAACTTTTTAGCATATGATCCATTTTTACAGCTGGATATACATACTGAAGCAATTCAGGTTAGGTACCTTGCTCAAGGGTAGAACCCTTATGTATTAGTACATATGTATTAGTACATACATCTACCAAAAGACACTGTGCAGAACATAGATTTATGGGTCAAAATACATTTCTCGAGGTAAGAAAATTCATGAAAAACATTAATTTTTTGGTGAAATATGCCTTACATTGACATACATGCTATTGAGAGCCTTCCAGTTGGAAAAGTGAAGAAACCCATGGTGTACATCACAATCCACATACAACTTACAAAACAACATTGGAAGTGCATGTATTTCTCAATTAAATATACCTCACTATCTCTAACTCAAGTATTATTTGCAAACATTTGTAATCTGGCAGACGGTTATGCAATGGATAAGATTAGCTTGTAAACATGCCTTATTGGTAAGAGGATAAAAACATTTTCAATGTAATTAATTAAATCTCATGGGTGTTGTGTGTGTGTGTGTGTGTGTGTGTGTGTGTGTGTGTATGTGTGTGCGCGCCTGCATGTGTGTGTACGTTTGTGTGTGTGTGTGTGTGTGTGTGTGTGTGTGTGTGTGTGTGTGTGGCTTTTCAAGAAAGGTGAATTATAGCAAGACAGTTGACAAATGCACTTTTTGAAAATACGCTCTTACTTCGTAGTGTTATTGGTTTGTTTGCTTCTCAGGCATAGTGGAGTCTAATGCTTGAACATATTATATTTTTGATGGACTTGATCTACTGAACTCTTTTGCCCAACTGTTCATTTATACCAAACCAAGTCAATATGAGATGAAATATGATCATTCCCATGACTGACTTTTATAAGAAGAACAGCATGTATTAAGTCAGGTTGTGATGCTCAAAGGTTATTGTTTTATTGATCATGTTTTAGATGTAAAAGTTTCCAGTGAAATTGCACCATCCTCTAGATTTTCCAAACAGTATTACTTATATTTATCATTATTTGACATGTGACTCGTGTTCCTGACAAAAAATAAATGTTCAGATAAAACTGAATTTCCACCTTATTTGTGATGGGCAGTCTCTACCTGGCAAAGACTTTTGGATGTGGTGATGTATAACTGCATTATATGATTCCGAATAAAGAAATATAAAACCGTGCTGCATGGGAAGTTGACATTCTGGGTGACATTTTGAATGTTACAGGATTGTTATAACCACAAGGACGACTTAGTAACAGTATAGTTATGTCTTTTCTGTTTGGTTTCTATTGTGAAGAACAGAACTTGACTAGAACAGAACTAAATGTTCCCTTGAAATGACTAATCAGTAGTATTTGTTTTTAACAGTTTATTGGACACAGCTAACAGGGAGCCAATTGTAAGATGGGAAGAATTACAAAATAACGATGACTTGTTTGTGATTTTAGGCAGGTGTGCGCAGACTTGCAGTCAACACATGATTGTTGCCAAAACCCAAGAATGAGTCCTGGCTCCGTTGAGCAGTGCAATAAATCAACCATGAGTGAAAGGCCTGCAAGGTTATAGCTAAAAAGTACTGGGCGAATTTCATTTCACTCTAAACGCTCTTGCAGGTCCATATCACATCACAAATATAACCGATCCCACAAAAAAAAAATCCATTAGGTTGTCCAGGCAAGATCTGACAACTCTGCTTATTGTTTTTCTCCTGGTCTAATTCATAGAGGTGACATTTATAATTCCCAGAGCCTAAATTGCCCATCATACAGTGGTGTGTGCATACATTCACCCGCCAGCATAACCTTGCCATTCACAATCGATGGGCTGGCCGGCCAGCCAGGAAAAAAACAAACATGTAATGGGACAATGTCAGGAAAAACGCAAAAAGATGGAAAGCAAAAGTTTGAGGAAAGAAACCTATGAAGCTTGCAACAAAGCAATATTGACAGCAACCCTGTAGCCACAGCAACGGTAATTTACCACAATGCTTTGCATAGCCAATTAGTTGAACAAAAAAAAGTTCCAAGGTTATTATACCTTGTACCACAGTAAAGATGGATAAAATGCCTCTTGAAAGTACTACACTTCAGTGCTAATCCTGTAATCATACTATTTAAATAATACAAATAAGGACTTGTTTGGCTCACCTTGCAATTCAGGTCAAATGCCATTACAGGATTAATTAGTAGTAACTTATCCCTCAGGACTTTTTCAATTGCTGTGCTAAAACTGATTTGAATATTTAAACCCAGAAAAAAATACTTAGTGCCTGAGCACAACAACAAAACTATGATAAGGAAAAGAACATCATTATCAAATATAATTATGAAAACAGGCAAATACATTTACAGATTTTTGCAGATCTCCCTTCTCCCTACATAGATTTCCTGTACAGTGAACACAGCATTGATCCTAAACCTTTTAGCAGTTTGTGTGTCTTGGTGTTAGCATATCCGTAAACTACACTGCAGTCCTAATGCAACTAATTACCCAAAGGGATAAAAAGCCATTTTGAACCAGCTCATGTCAAGCTTAGACAGTTTGGTAAGGACTGACTACAGTTAAATTGCTAACAAACATGAAAAAACTCACCTAAAAAACGTGTTCATTCTTTTGTATACCAAAATTATAACGTGCACACACATGTGCACGCACACACACACACACGCACACACACACACACACACACACACACACACACACACACACACACACACACACACACACACACACACACACACAAAACTATGCTTCAAAGATTATATTCTGATGTCTGAAAGCTATACATTCCCAACCTCTGCATTAAGCCAGAAAGAAAGTAAATGTTTTTTATAAGTGCAATCATAAATCTACATGTTTTAAATCACTCAATCGATAATGAATGCTTTACATTTGCTCCGAGCTACTGGAATGTAGGATAACATCACATGTTAGGAGAGCAAACAAACTAAACCAACTGCTAACAGAAGATAACACGTAGTTGGACAGGAGAAGATTGGCAAAGCTGTACTAAGCTCAGACTGGCATTGTCTACACTTATCTCGGGATTGAAGCCGCTTAAGCTAGCAGAAGACCATGCCACCTGGAAAGGACTAGCTCAGAGCTAGCTGTAAACGGATTCTTCCAGGCTCAGAAGGTTGTTCTGCAGCAAAGACTAATTGCAAACAATAATTATATGTGATCTGTTAGCAGGTTCTAGTGGAATCAAATCTGCTTGCCAATGACTTGCTTGCCTCTTGACACAGGAGTAGCTGTTAAGGCCCGTTTCCCTAACTGACGAACAATGCATTGCCTCTACCGACGTGCGAGGGGAACGTGTGTGAACAGTTAAAGGTCTGTGCGGTCGCTGTGGGTGTGTAAATGTCAGAGCCAGCGAAGAAGCATCACATATTCCTCTAGTCTGAGATTACAGAGCAATTCACCCCATTTCCCCGTGTCCTTAGGCTCCGCCCACAATAGCTACTTTACTACATAGTGGGAGTTCTATCAGTATTTTATTTATTATTATTATTATTATTATTATTATTATTATTTTGTTGTTAAAATTACAGTGTAGAGAGCTCTCTGGAGAGGAGGAACTTATTGTTGCACCAACTTATTTTTTGCACCATCGTGCTGAAAACTTTTGTTTAAACCAGGCAAAAGTGGTCAAACTGGTTTAAGTTATGTTTTCAACACTTATATTCAGCTACTCCACCAGCTGGGCCACCAGCTAACTCTACCATCTTAACCAGCTTTGACCTGCTTTGACCAACCAAAGACCAGCCTTGACCAGCCACAGACCAGCTATGACCAGCTATAAATGTCGAAAACACATCTTAAACCATCTTAGAATCCCAGCTGGTCTTGGCTGGAGTTTTCAACAGGGCAGACAGAGTGTAGTAATGGAGTCCCGTCTTATAGAGGACAGTATACAGCCTCTGATGCACAGTACGTTTCACATTAGCAGCTCAAAGGACGCCTGTCCTTCATAATATGCTGGTGGACTGTAATGCCAGTCAGTAATGAACAGGGTTCTTCTCAGTAGATTATATTGGC
The DNA here is from genome assembly GCA_029718625.1 of Synaphobranchus kaupii. Lineage (NCBI taxonomy): Eukaryota > Metazoa > Chordata > Actinopteri > Anguilliformes > Synaphobranchidae > Synaphobranchus > Synaphobranchus kaupii. Next base: position 140,550,146 of record CM056376.1, on the reverse strand, counting down.
AAAGGAAAACTCCAGGTTAAAACACTTTGAATTGTTAGAATTCACATATTGGTGATGTAAAATTCCACCCAGGTCCTATTTTCCTGTTTTGTGTAGTATTTCAGTTTTCTGCGGCTAAACTTGAGTTCTGTAGACGACGTTTCCTTGAAGCCCCGATAACAGACTTTCTGCAATACTCCAACTGAGAGAAACCAATCATTTATCAAGAGGACATAGTGATTTTTGCCATGCTAGCAGCCTCACTAGTCCAGGCAGAATGCAAGAGCTTGGCTTCACCGGGGATTGGAGGCATGGCCATGTATTCCTTTGCAATGGTCTTTTCACCCTCATTATAAAATAATGAACAGCAAAACAAATGGTGCCCATTACATCCGTTAAATCCATTTATCTTAGCATTTCTATTTACCTTTTTGAAGTACTTAATAGTGCGATTGCATGTTTGATTAAACGGAGATTGTGGTTTTATCAGATGGCCCAATGGACCCTGACTTTGTCTATAATGTAAATCTAAATAGAAATGCAAATTATGCAATTTTTGTAACTTGTGTGATTATGATAGTGGCTTTCTCATCCAGCTGTCACACTGTGGCTGTATAATGACCTCAATAAAGCACTCTTGAATCTTACACTGTGCTGTCAAGCACTATAAAATCCCTCCATATAATACCCTCCATAATGACACATTTATTTCCACCATTTCTCTCAGTAATAGTCAATAAAACATGCACATACGTATACTTTGTCTCTCTCTCTCTCACATACGGACACATGTACACTCCCACAAGTGCATATGCACACGTGCATGCACACGCACGCATGCACGCACAGACACGCACAAACACACACGGTGTATAACCACAAGTACACAAGAACACTCTCACACACGCACACGCACACGGTGTATACCCACAAGTACACAAGCACATACTCACACACGCACGCGGTGTATACCCACAAGTACACAAGCACACACTCACACACGCACACAGAAGCACATGAACAAATCTAGTCTTCCAAACAATGTATTTTATGGTAATACAACATCACAGCATCTTTCGAGTGTCTAATTAGAGACAGCCTCTCATGCTGGACTGCTCTGGATCTGATCCTTCAAATGTGACTAATTATGTCCCACTCATTCTGTACCAGGGTTTTAATCAAGCACACAATGAGGGGTGTGGTAATTCGGTACAGAGGCGGCATACTGGCTCCGTCCACAAATGAAACATGACCATCTGTTGTCGCTTTCATCAAAACAACGAGCGTAGTCAAACAATGCCTTTGTGCTTCTCATCAAAGCTGTGAAAGCGCTGAGCGAGGTGATGCGATTAACCCTTTGCAGGGGTGTGAGAAACTAGCAACTGCCTCCCCTCTCCGGAGAGGAAGCGCCAAACCGCGCCCGCGTGCCTGCGGCCGGTCTCAGTTTGTGCCAGGGAACGCCGCTAGCGCGCAGCTAGCTTCCGCTAATCTGCTGCTGAGTCCTGCTGGTTCCCCACCTGCCACTGCGCTGTTTTTGGGGGTTCCTGCACGGAGAGCCGCAGCGTCCCCTGTCATGTGTCTCCTCTGGTCGAGCAGGAACAAGGTGTAAATGACAAACAGGGCACAGAGCTGCGTGAAACATGTCAGAAACACGACACTGCGTGTCAATAACACGATACTGACAGTGTTGTAGAGAGTCCTGAACCAGGTATAATGCTGAACAATGATTGGGCAGAAATACGAAACCAAATCAATAAATTACCCAAAGGCTGCAACCTTCTGTTAATTAAATAAAAGATATATTGTATAAACTGGTCATTCATTAAACATGCTTTTCCTACGTTACTGCGCACCACTGGATGCTGCAGTATTTGGATCCTGGCACAGTTATTCCGCAGCAAAGCTCTTCCAAGCCGCACGAGAAGAATCGTTACGGTTTCATTTCCCTGCAGTGAGATGGAGGATCACACCGCAGTTTGCCGCTGTCGCTGCTGGGTCTAAGACAGGCGTTCTGCAGTAACCGGCGAGGAGACGAGTGAAAATTATGCCGCGTGAAAAACCTCGTCCTTCTGATGTGATCTGCACGTTGGCAGGCGGGAGGAGACAGAGGCTGCTTCACATTAAAAAGAAAAAAAGAAAAAGAAAAAGAAAAAAAAAGAAGCTGATTCCTTAGCAGGGCCTGGCAGGCTGTCGCTGACCCTTAACCCTTGACCCCTAACCCCTGACAGAGCGCTGCTCATTACCTCTGTTCTCCAGCTCATGGACACCTCCCAGCACCACATGTGCAGAGCCCAGTACAGAATAAATACGACGCTTTGATCCTATTGTTGTTTATACCACTGGCTCCCTGTAATGTTAATGCTTATGTCTGGAAGTGTAGTTCAGGGCTTCAAGGCTACAGTGTTTTCAAGAGGAAGAAAAAAACTACACTGTCAGAAAAAGAGGCCCGTTTTTGTTCTAAATGGTACAATGTTCCATGACTGGGTTATATTTGTACCTTAGAATACTGATCTAAAAGGGTAAAGGGTACAATGGGTGCACCTTTGAGGGTACTGCCCCAGAGACAAGCCCCCCCTTACAGGTACATTTTTTGTCCATTTTCTTTTTCCTGACAGTGTACTGTGGCCCCAGGTGGCCCCAGCAATCCACATTGGGAAATGCGTTTTACCGGAGCATAAAGACATTTCAGAAAAAGATGGACCACCGTATAGAGCACTGCACTCAATACTGGGCCAGTTTTAATTAGGCCAACCGCTGTTAACTCAATACCAAGGAATGATGTGGCACCCAATGCCAGCTGTCCAGAACAGAAGTTGAAATGGACAAAATACTGAAAACCTATCTTTGGCGCCGTAATTTGTGGATCCGGGAGATGCGGCGATCGATGGAATGCATGAGGGGACACTGCATAATTATAATAACAGCCAGTAATAACTTACTCACATCTGCTGAGTTTAGTTTGTCTCTGGATATTAACATCTCTGGCTGTACTATCCCAGTAGCTGTGTTCTGTCGACCTTACGGCAATCTGGCATTTGTATTTCAACCAGAATCACTGCATGTTTCACCCACATTTAGTTACCCAAAGCCGGCGACACAGAAATACGGTAAAATGATCAAAAACCACAACCGAATATCTGCGAGTATGTGTATCGCATGTGAAGGGTTATTCATAAAATTCACAATAAATGTTTCCGAACTGATAAGGAACATTTATAGATAAATATCGGTTACCTGGTCGTTTTTAGCGTTACTATGACCGGCTCAATTACTGTTGGCCGTTCCTGTCCCATTAAAAGAAAATCTTCTTCATGTTTATATTTGTATGCCATTATGGTGATTCATAGAATGAAGGAAAAGTACCAAAATAACACCTGACCCTCTAAGCCTAAGTCTAAGATAGGTGGAGCATTTCCTCCATTCTACACAGTAAAATGTCCAGTGTTAATTTAGCTCTAACAGAGAACATATGACGTCAGTGGGGACCGTATGTACTCCATAAGAGTTGATTTAACACTGAACATTTTACTGTCTATTACCACTAACAAAATCTTTATCTGTGCTGGTGTATAGAAATGTTGTTAACATATCATTCTGTGTTTTGTTGTTCTTTAGAAGCAAATGTGTTTGTTGTGTTTTTCAATGTCTTTATTGAAATGTAAATGTAATGTAAATTACCCAATATACCGGTATATTGTTAATACATGCACATGCCATATATACGTATATATACTTTTTCTTGGTGCGATTAAATGTCTCCATCTATTACTATAATAAGCTCCCCATTAACGGCAAATTTAAAATGCAAGAATAGAGTAATCAATAAAATATTTCTTATTTGGCCTGCAATATCTTTGTTTACACTCCTGTCTGATGCTCTGACAGGGATCTACAAATCAGTACAGTCAGAAGTAAACACGCAAAATCTGCTTTTATGTCAGAAGAAGTACTGTGAAAAAAGCTCTTCCCAGGCCCAGCCTTTGGTTGTCATCATTAATAGTGTATATTTTTTCTCTCTTAGTGTACATGTTGAGTGTTCACAGGGCACAGGATCACATATTTCATTTGAAGTGTAGCTGCCAGAGATGGTGTAATCTAACTATGCTGGTGAAAAGACTGACCTGTGAGTGGGTGGGTGGGTTGTTGAAGCGATATGGGGGGGTATTCCACAGAGCTCAGAGTTGTGGGCACCACCAGCATGCATATAGATCCTCTTCTAATCTTCAAAAACCCAGACAAAGTTACTGGCAGCTACTGGAGAGGGGCCTGTTGGACTTGCTGTTGGAAGGAGTGCTCCCTGGTTTGTGCGTTTTTATCTTGTTTATTTTATCTCTGGAGTTGGAGAGAAAGCTCATGAAGCAGACGGCCCTGAATGACTATTGAGTGTATGTATGAATAACCCTTCACATGCGATGTATGGATACATACACTCAATAGTGTGGAACCCAATGGGTTAAATGAGTCGTTGAATCTTTCATGTTTTTTGTAACTTGTGTACAGGCTTTTTGATTTTCATTGTATATTGTTTTATGCCATGTTCACAATAGACAATTATTCAGTTTATTTACCTATAACATTTGTCGGTCTTCTCTTTACCCTGTTAAAGAAGATAACATTATGTATGTGGTATTGATGACGAGATATATTAGTCCTACACATGCGCACCTTACTTTGTGTAATTGATGGGAGGGTATTTATATACCTCCCGGTGCATTGTCTGTATTTCCATTTGACTCTGAAGAAGACGTCGTTGACGTCGAAACGTCAGTCGCATTAAATTATTTTGTTTTGCTCTGAGCTCTGTGTGCTCCAGTCCTCCTTATCTCGGGTTAGTCCTAGCGAAGTAGTCCGGGTTTGGTATTCTTTCTATTCACTGGTCCTTCTGTTGAGCACCTATAGTTCAATTCAATTCAATTTTATTTATATAGCGCTTTTCACAGATGACTGTCACAAAGACGCTTTACAGAACAGAAAGGGGAGGAAAGGGGAAATGGGAAATGCCAGCTCTAAGCCAGCTCTAAGCCCCCAGATAGCAGAGGTAAAAACTCTAGTAGGAGTTCCTTGTTTATATAGCTGGCTTGTAGCGCGTTTGGGTTCACCCCCTTTTTACTTTGTGGCCCTGAATGCCCATTGGACACCAGGATCAGGAGGAGAGGATTTCTGTGAGCTCATTGGTGGAGCATGATGTGTTGGCCGGACTAAATGAGCCACATTTGGAGTTTGTTGAGGACACCTGGGTTACCAGCTCAGGTATTACATCGTGTTTCATAACTGCTGGGAGTCAGATACTTGTTTTTACCAATACATAAAAATACCATTCTTTTGCTTTGGGGTCACAGGTAAGTAGAATGAAAGGTGATCTTGTGCAAATAAATATGAGGCATAATGTGTCTGGTAGAATGCTCTGGAATCATAACCAACCCACGCGGCAAACTGACACTGGGCCGGATCCGGCCGCATGTACCGCAACTGTTGGCCCGGATCTGGAACACGGATCTGGCCCGGCTTCAATTTGCACAGTGGCCTGGTTCGAAAAAAGGGCCAGAACTGGCCCGGATCTGCTATGGATGGTCCTGCCTCCGGAGTTATTTTTGACATCTGGTCCAAATCGGGCCCAGATGGGCTCCAGATACACGTATAACCTGAGAAGGCCCGGCTCCGATCCGGAGGCACAGGACAGACATGATATGCCCAGCTTTCAGCCGGATCTGAGGCAGAGGTGGGCGGAGTTGGCAGCTATGTGGGAAACGTGTGATTAATCCAATTGTGAGAGGATCACACATAAACACAGCATGTATCACATTAAGGACACATAAAAAGGATTTGATTTTTTTGTACATATGAATTAAATATGAATGACATGTTAAGTATTTTTGTCTTGGATACGCCATCTTGAGAGAAATCGCCAAGGTTTCTGCAGAACTGTGAAATGACAGCATGCGATTTCCATAAAATTAGATGCTGTGTGATATATTTCATATTTCATAAAAGAGTCTGAGGAGAATGTCGAGTCTGAACAGCACTGAACACTGCAGAATGGGTTTAGTAAAGCATGATGTAAATTGAGTTGAAGTTTGTTTAATATGGTGCTCCATTAAAACTTAAGCACTCAATAAACCTAGTGGGCAGCAAAAGGATTTATTAAATAATAGTGTATTTATAATTGTACATATTTTATCTGCATACGTACATTATATAGTACACAATGAATTTTGTACTAACTAAATGTATGTTATTTTATTTACAAGGCTCTCTGTTCACAGGCTACACTTGATTAATGATTAAAATCACTTGTGATTGCAATGATGGTCTAATTAAAAAGAAACTGGCCCAATTCATTTTAGTTGCTTGACTATGTCCATGACTGAGCTGAGCTCAATATGGACTCTTTTCAATGGAGATCTTAATTTAAGTGTTCTTTTAATCTAGGACTAGGTTTAATCCATGTCTGTGAAACCGGGTCTTATAGTACGTCAATTTACAGCTGAAACCAGAAGCTGGGTAGAGCCGTGGGAAAAGCAACTCATTAACATTCAAATATAAATCTACAGAGGGGAAAGCACATTATCAAGCCAACTTAAATCTGTTCATATTAACAAGCAACTAAATCTCAGTGCTTCTAGATGCCAAACTGTTGGAGAAATATCCCAAGTCATATTATATCAGGGGCACAGTAAAGGAGAAATACTGATGTAGGGTAATGTTTATCAACAACCTGAGGAAAGGGGACCGTAAATCATAGGGGCGAGTGCGAGGCGCTAAGTAGAGACCGCGAGACCTGAGTTTTCTTAAAAAGTTCTTTAAAAATGTCTTCTTTTTTTTCTTCCTTCCCCTTCTTTCCCAAATCTTAATTGAAAGTCTGCGGTTATTGCTGCGGCGCTCGCTCACTCCGGAGAGCGAACGCACCAGAGCGCGCGCGCGAGAGAGAGCCGTTTCCTTTTCACTGTGAATCCCAGCGACCTGCACCTGGCACAGCTGGCAAAGGTAGATTCCACGCATGTAATTAACCAGAGGGGTTACTGCGGAGGTGTGGAATACCCTACGGACTGTAAACATCCGTGCCCGAGGATGATATGCTCAATGCTTCTCCTTGTGGAGTTTGCACGAGGCTGCACAGTGCGGATCTGGACCACAGGGCACATCGCTGAAATATGAACAGGGTTCTTTTTTTATTTTTAAAAAAAATAACCATTGTCGAAGTGTTGAAGTGATTCATTTTCATGTGCCCATCGCAGCTGTTCGTTCCACCCTGATCTTCAGCGTTTGGTATTATCAATGTGTAATTAAGATTGCCCTTCAAGCTACCGCTTCCTTCTGTATGCGATTTATTCGCGAAGGAAAAGGAATCAAATAAATAAATGCATATTTATACATGAAACAGCAAGCAGAGGTGAAATAACAATGAGCAGAGTGAAAATGAGATCTCTTGGCATGATTTCACCATGGCAAGCCACGTTAGAAAACACATTTGCACTTGCAAAGAATGCATACACATTGTGTATTAATAGTCTTGATGTTATTCAGCATTTTAGCAAAATCATGTTCACAATATTTCACCATGAATTCCAAGACATTTTCTCACAACAAAAATGCATCAGAACAGCCAGAAGATTAGATTATAATTTTGTGGTACCATCTCCTGATATCAATACTGCACTGTGCTAGGAAAGTGAGTTGTGTTCTCATTATGTCAAAATTTTATAAAGTCACATTATTGTTTGTCTTGTTACTAATGTTGTGGCAATGGTTGACAACAGTCTAAATCCTCATTAGTTCTACTTACAGATGGCAACGTAATATCAGAGCCATAGACAAACTGCACAGTATAACGTTGTAATGTTCTTCTTGCACAGGAATACAAATTAGTGTTAAAGATGTTTTTGCAAATGACCAATACCTATTTTTCTACATCAGATGGCAGCACAGTAATGTCACTGACCCTACTCATTTGAGGCACTGCCTAACGTTGACTACTGAAAGCCACTTCTAATTGGTAGACAGTAACACTGAATAAAGTAATGATGGCTTTTGGGGGTAATGGGCTTCATATATTGTACCCTATATGAATGCAGTATCAAGAAAGTGTGCAGTGCATTTTACTTACAATTTCAAGTCACAGGCAGAATCGTGTGCACTAAAATCCACGTGAAATGAATCTCTCGTTTGCTTACGTGCTTAATATACTGTAGACGATGTCTCGGCTCTCTGACGTTATGTTCTGAACCTATCGGTTCGATTCGGACTTGGAAACGCAGGAGGCAGTGACAGCGACTGTCTTGCGGGATCTCCAGGTCCTCTTATTCCGTGGCGCGCTGCTCGACTTTGCAGTGCTGACATGTGAAAACGTGATTCATGAGCCTGCTCAGCTCATCGTGGCAGAACATAGACAGTGGTGTTTACACCTCGTATTATTCATCAAACATGGCTGAATGAAACGACACGTGCAGTATTCATGCAAATGAGGAAAAAGCATGTTAATATTTATTTTAGTGTCTCATATGGCTTGGTAGACCTCTAATGTTGTTTGCAGTGAAATTTCAACATATATATCTTGAATAGATTAAATATGAATCAGTAGAATGCATAATCAATGTAATACATTATGCAAGTGTACACACATTGAATTACATTTTGTGCTGGCACAACTGGACTTCATGCATACCGTATACATTGAAATCGATCGCAAATCATACCAGTTCCATGCCATGTCAAATCATGTGCAAAGCATTTGGCAAATGATGTTTGCTTGATACATAATTTTCGATCAGGTCTCTCTGTTTACTGTTCATGAGCTCTTTTCATGCAACTTTTCTAAATCTTGAAGACAAATAGGGATGATTTGAAAGTGTGTCGTACAATCCCTTTGTGCGCTGCCTTCAAATAAAGAAAACACACAATTCCAATAGAAATATGATGAAGATATGACAATAGATGGTTGCTTGCAGTATTTGCCATGCAAATAAATGGCCATGTTCGACATAATAAATGGTACGTTTTGTATCCCGTATCCTGGTTATTCTTGACATTAATATATTAGAATCTCTTTGATGCCACAGTAATATGAAATGTCTAAAAAAAGAAGTTGGAAAAAATGCGCTTTTATGTTACAGTACTATGAAACATATTTTATAATACTAAGACTCTCTTCACAAGATTTCACTTTTCACATTCCACATTTTTTGAATGTATAATATGCAACATGACATAAAATCAATCACCCCTGAAAAGGTGTTGTAAATTCAATTCATTGAAGTGGTTTCCGCAGAAAGAAAAGTGATAAAATCTTGGCCTACCGGCTACTGTATATTACTGAAGAACCAGATAAAAGCCTTGAACATACAGGATGTGATTGGAAGACAGCTAGATGAAAAAGGGAATAGCTTATTCAACCTTAGAAATAAACAAATTACTGTCCCTATCGGTTCACACAGGCGCACTCAGCGATAATAACGGAGTTTGAGCTTAAACGAAAAAGAAGCACATCTAGACTGCAAGAAAATTGAAAGGGATCTAACGAGAACTTGATTGACTTCATTTAGTGTCTCAGCCACTATTTATTTCAGCCGTCCTATTTATGAAGATATACACGACATGCAGGGCTTGTCTGTAATTACACCGTCAGAAACAGAAGTGAAACGACCAGATGAATACAGTTTTTCAGTAAGTAATCTCAACATTACAAATATTTCTCACTGTTGGTGTTGGAGCATTTTAAAAAGAAATCTCTATTGAAAATAATTAGAAAACAAAAGAAGGCAGCCTGGCAACTTTTTTGTTAATGGCATTGTTCTTCTAGTCCTTAAAGAGTAACTACACCCACTGTCTCAGCCTGTCTCCGCTTACTACACATTTTTGAAAAATACTTAGTGGGGTGAGCGAGGGAGAGGGGTGGGGGCGGAGGAGCTGTGTCCATCATTATTTGCATAAATTAACGTACAATGTACAAATTATTTCGTATAACTCTGATCAAACAGTCAAACTAGACATTGCACATGAAATATGAATCAGGATTCAGCAACAGCATGGCCTATTTCTCACCACAAATATTTTCAGAAACATATTTTAGTGGACTATTTAGGAGGAATGAGAGAATTGAACAGGACGCCACGTTGTTCCGGTTTAAAAACGTGGAGGCGAAATGAAAGTAACGTAGCGGGTCTAACCAATCAGGTGCCGGCTGTTTCCGTTGTGGGCGACAACAGTTATCCATATGACATTGAGGTACCTCCAAAGAGGTACTCTGACATCACGATTGGGGCGGGGGCAGTGTGGGGAGCAGAAAGGAAATTTCAATCATTAGCGGCAGCACAAAGACGCTTTTCTATGATATACAATACTATTTCAGAATTGTTGAATTAACGGAATGCATGAATAAGTTTCATTATAAGGTAGGCATACAAACATGTTTACAGCGAGAGAAAAACGTGATCTAGAGTGTAGTTACCCTTTAAGGCTGTAATCCTTAATTCTTTCACCTTAAAAAATGTCATAATTGATACTACAAAGATGGATTGTTATTGAATATGTGCTTTTCCTTCCATAGACCCATAAACAAGTTTGCATAATTAGGTGTGAATGGAAACCCCATGCTTGTACCTTGGGATTGTAGGCAATATCTCATGTTAAACATGAAATAGTTGGCGCTCAAAATAAATTCAGTGAGGGTCATTAAAAATTCAATGGGTAATTCCTCTCTTTGTGACTCCAAAAAATATAGCTTAAAGGCTTTGGTGGTATATAGACTCTCCATCAAAGGTTACTAAAAATGAGCCCTCAGGTATTTTCACATCTGACAGTAACTTTAAAACATCTCTGGTATCATAAGTGAGTAATGTTTTCACAATATCTTTAATAAAATTGTGAACAAATTTACTCAGTGGTTCAGATAGGTCCAGTTCACACTACAGCTAAATACAGTTGTCACTCCTCATTTTAGTGCTTAATACGGTCAAGTTCACACACAGTACGGTTATGAACAAGAGCGACAACTAGTAGTAACGAGTCCAGTTGTGTTCAGATGAGAACAGAGGGTTGGATACCTCCATATATCGAATTAGATTTTACATGCAGAGAGTGATCATCCTGTACATGGCTAACATTCCCTATGGGCAGTTTGTAGGGTATAGGTATTTGTAAGGTGTAAACATATATCCAATAGGAATAGTGATTTTGACGTTAAAGCCAGATAAATTAAATTAAGATTTGTTCAGAGGGGATATAGTGAGAGACTAATTGATACTGCTATCAATAACTCAACAAAACCAGAACAGAGAACAGTAACTGAACTCCAGTTGAAAATCCAGAGAACGAAGCAACCGTATGAGTCTGACTGCATCTCTGGTCGGCTCAGAAATATCATTAGAAAGCATTGGCATTTACTTAAATGTGATCCTTCATTGCAACGCATTTCTGTCCCTATGCCACGTTTTTGTTATAAGAGGGATAAGAACACGAGGGACTCCATTGTCACATCTCCGTATGTATAGAGAGCTAGACATGAAAAATAACTGAAGGTGTATATGGTGACTATGTGGCAGATCTACACACAGTTCTAATACTTATCTCATAAGAGGTTTTTTATCACCTTTATACAGGTGAAATATATTAAATCTAGTTTATCAATTGCATGTCTACGCATGTTTTTTATATATTTTTTTATTTAACCTTTATTTAACCAGGAATACCCCATTGAGATCGAAATTGGGATGGCAGGTATGCCATCCGCCAAGTTACGGCTTGGCGGGGCATGCCCCCTATACAGCACCGAGAGTTTGGCACTTTTCAGGGTTTCCTACAGAAGTAACCACAATGACCATAGACACACAGCCCTTAAAAACATGAACTTCTGTATGTTCTGACCTCATGTAACCACACAGCATTCAGATACAACTTCACACATCCACACAATAAAGCCCCAAACTTGGGTTATTTTGCCGGTTTTTCTCCTTCCTCTTCCGCTTCTTCTTCTTCTTCTTCTTCTTCTTCTTCTTCTTCTTCTTCTTCCCATTTTCCTGCCAAACTGCCTGCCTCCGTCGCGATGTTATCCAATGGGATAGCTCTGTTCACTTTATCCTTTTCGCACATAACACAAGGTCACCATAAAATTAACTACGAGGAAAATTAAGAATTTACGATAATAGCCTACATTAAAAATTGAGGATAGCCTCTTTTAAACTGCAAGCCTTTAAGCGATCGGATTTATAAACCGCCAATTCGCCAAACATATTTGATTCATGGTTAGTCACTTATAAATAAATAGATAGCCTCCGAATGTGGCTCTAGTCTACGCTACTCTGCTGATAATGTAGCTTACTGCAAACACTTTTAATTATTATAATAATAATAATAATAAAAAGAAGAATAATCTCTGGTATGTACATTCTTAGTAGATGGATAGCATTGCTTTGGAATAGAGATAGTTTATTTAGTGTGAGCTACGATAGGCAATATTGTTAGTTGTAACTTGGCCACATTTTGATATCAAGACTTTTAAAGGCAGGCCTAGTTTTTGCAAGTTGGAATTAAGAACTTATGGACAGCGCTATGTAGGCTATGCGTGAGTAACTTGGCTTTTTTTACGTCGTAGACGTTTTTGATCTGATCTCTTTTACAAGGTGGACCTGACGTAAAACACAAGTTCCCCAACAAGACATTTAACAATGAAGTTGCAAACACCATATAGGTGGGCTAGATGAGATGGTAAAATAACAGAAATTAATGAACAAAGCAGGGGTTAAAAGCAGGAGCAAACTTCAGTCACTGAGTCATGAATTACATGTTTAAAATCAGCAAGTGATTTACATGCTTAAATGTACATGTGGCCTCATATATATAGGCCAAACTAAACAGAATCTAAAATTAATAATAGCAGAACACAAAACAGTACTAAGAAATGAAAATATGGACTATGTAATCACCAGATATTATGAAGAAAGAAATTGGAGGCAGTCTGGCCTTTTACCTCATATTTATTGCTTCATTTCAAATCCAACGTGCTGGATACAGAGCCGAAACAAAACAAATTGTGTCACTGTCCAAATTCTTACGACTACACTAGGTTGATTTTATATCCAAAATATCATTTCATATTTATGTGCTGATGTGTCAAATAGGGATAGAATTGGATGAAAACGTGTGTGGGAGGGGTTGTAGGAGGGTGCCATAGCAACTTGCTAGGAGACTAGGCTTTAGGGTACAGAAGCTGCTGTTTTGCTATTTCAACACAGCTGAACAGGTATTTGTCTGTTAAAATAGTGGAGAATGGCAGTGGAAAGGTGTGTCATTGTTCATTTGGTTATCCTTGAATTGGAAAAAAAAAATCAACAAACCTGTGACCCACAAACAAAGAATTTGGCAAATTTCATAATTTTTTTGTCTTGCTCTGCTTGTTCTATAAGATATTTGTTTCCGGTTTTATTGTCTGTACCGCAAATTGTATATATTTATTAAATCCAAGTATGAAAAGGGGAATGTATCTGAGCAAGACAACTCACAATAAGATACAATATTAAGACTAGAATATACTAGAATATTAATACTAGAGTATTCAATACACCCTACACATTAGTCACAGAAATTATTCAGTTGATGATGCTTGGAATCTTGACCTCTTAACCCACATCTGAGATTTACATTCAGATTCAGTTTTATCATCTGCTCAGGGGGAATCCTTACAGGCAGGTGTGGACATAAACAGGAACACAGGAAACACACAAGGATAAAATGTCAACACAGCCAACACTCAGGTCATACTTATATTTAATGTACGCCTATTTCTGTCAGGTTATACATTTTCTGTGGATACATTAAAGGGATAGTTCAAACAATTAGAAACATTTGAGAGGATATCTGCTTGTCTGGCTGACATCTCTGAGTGGATGGCTACCCATCACCTGAAGCTCAACCTTGACAAGACAGAGCTCCTCTTCATGCCATACAAGACCTCCCCACTACATGACCTCTCCATCACCGTTGACAGAACCATGGTGACCGCCTCCCGCTCTGCAAGGAACCTGGTGGTGGTCCTGGAGGACCGGCTGGACTTCAAAGAGCACATCAGGGCGACGGCACGGTCCTGCAGGTTCCTCCTGTACAACATCAGGAGGATTCGACCGTACCTGACCACCTACTCCACCCAGCTTCTTGTCCAGACCATGGTCACCTCACGCCTGGACTATTGCAACTCCCTGCTCGCAAGCCTACCAGCCTGTGTCATTCTGCCTCTTCAACTGATCCAGAATGCAGCTGCCTGGCTTTTCTCCTCCCAAAATTTTCCCATCTGCTAAGGTCACTCCACTGGCTGCCAGTTGCAGCCAGGATCAGGTTCAAAGTTCTGACCCTGGCCTGCACTGCAGCCAATAGGACAGGCCCCGCCTACCTGCAGGACTGAATCCAGAACTATGTTCCCGCTCGACCACTTCGCCCTTCTACAGCAGGGCGACTCGCACTTCCCCCCCTCCGTGTCAACGACTCTCACTCGTCCCGACTACAGAGCTTTTCCACCCTAGCTCCTCAGTGGTGGAATGAACTCCCCATTCCCCTACGTTCTACTTTAACCCTGCCTGCGTTCCGTCGTGGCCTGAAGACACATCTCTTCAGACTCCACCTTGACTGATATTCTAATCTAGGACCTCATGGTACTAGTTCCCTGTGTTTTCGTGTCTGTTTGTTATAGTTTATAATAGTATTTAGAATAGAAGTGTAGTATATCTGATTTACCCACAGCTTACTGTGAACTACATTCAACGTTCATTACTAGGGATAGCTGCTACATTATGGGAAGGATGTGCTTTGTCTTATCTATTTTGTAGTGACTTCGATGATGTTTCTGTATGCACTTATTGTATGTCGCTTTGGATAAAAGCGTCTGCTAAATGACTGTAATGTAATGTAATTTTATATTGTTTTACTTACCCCCAAAATAGTATGTAAGGCTGTAGTGATGCTGCCCTGGTCTCATTAAAAATAAAATTGGTGAAACCTGAAATGGAACAATGCTAACAATTAGCATCTTGCCATTGGATTTAATTGCCCCCCGGCTAACTTTTGTTTAAATAACCGCCTAAATCCACTCAAATAAGGTTTAACAACAGCTTTGCAAGTGTCATTGTTGGAAACAAAAATGCACATATGATTACCGAGTGCACAAGGACGATATTTTCGCTGAAATTACTGTATATATGATTATGTCGTTTCAGCCTGTTTAGATTTAAGTTATGAACATTCGGTAAGAGAGCCGGTAACTTTTAGTATCACTCCGCGCGAGACCGTCATGGCAAGCTGTTTCTTGTATTCTTCTTCTATGGTAAGCTTGTTGTGTTTATGAAGTGAAACGCCCCCCCTCCCCCCTCCCACGAGAGCTACCTAGGAACAGCACACTGCTGCACAAAGTAGGTCTACCGTTGGTGTTTTGGACAACTTTTCTGTACGCTATTTCAGCATGTAAAATTTATACTACATACCATCAAACTAAACCTTTGTTTATTTAACAATTTCAGTGGATTTAGGCAGTTATTTAAACAAAAGTTATGAGGGGGGCAATTACTGTAAATCCAATTGGAAGATGCTAATCGTTAGCATTGTTCCAATTCAGGTTTAGCCAATTTTGGCTACAACGGTGAGACCAGGGCAGCATCACTGCAGCCTTACATACTATTTTGGGGGCAAGTAAAACAATATCAAATAGTTCAAAATGGGTGAACTATCCCTTTAACATATACAATTTTATTGAAAGTTATACAGCTTTGCTGTTGGCAATGTTAAGTTGCATAAATTGCAGTAGCGAATTGCTTGGCGTTCTATAAATTTTTATTTTGAATAATCCTTGCAACAAGTGTTATGATTGCTGATTTAATTTCAGAGAACTAGCCAAAGGGGGGAAATCTAAATTGCATTATCTTTCTTCTTCTGTAATTACCTTTAAGCAGATTATATTCTGGTAAATATGTTCCAATAATTAAATAATAGTGAAAAACCACTTAACATCTAACTAACTATTTTTGCTATACTATGTTAGAGTAGACTCTTAGTTTGAAATGAAAGTGAAAAATATGTATATCTTATGCTTTATCCTGTTGGAAAACCAGACGTTATCTTTCTTTATGAACAAAAATATTTAATTACATTACTTCAATATAATACAAAATGAATGGATGTGTGTAATCCAACAGAGGAAAGGTGCTTTCTCCATCTGTGTGTAAAGTTGGATAAATGTCTGTAAATGGACTGAGTAGTTACTGTCAGAGCATGCCAAGATACAAGCTACATCACTCTTTGACACACTGCTTTTGTATAAGATAAAATAATCTACAATAAATAAATATATACCTCCCCCATACTTTTTTAACATCCTAACAATTCACATAACTACGCACATTGGGATTTTCAAAAGAGAGCTTTATTGTGGCGTTACATTGCAGTATTTAAAGAAAAACAACAACAACAGCACAACAAAACAAACCAAAAAAGATGTTATACAGTGTGTTCGGACCCCCGTACTTCTGACTCCGTCGCCCTTGGTCCAGATCTGAGCACCTCTAGTGTGTGTTCATAGTCAGGGGTATAATTCAGCACAGGCCTACCTCTCCCTCCATCTACCCTGCTGTAATCCAAAATCAATTTCTGCACAATCCCTCTCCTGTGGAAACATGTTTCAGAACACGTAACAGAAATTCCTCCAGCATTTCACTTACCTGAGTCAAGGGTGTGGCTTTGGGTTGAACACTGGAGGGGGTGAGGAGAACATGTCAACCCAGGAGGCTATTAAATGGCTCTTTCTACTGAGTTCTAAGGGAAAAAATATCTGAAAACATACTAATATATAGGCCTATATATCCCCAGCCTAAAAAGACCATTTAAATCTGTATTGCATTTAATAGTTGGTAAAACATAAATAGAGAATCGCCATACAGTATAACCACCATATGCCCATATACTGTATGTATATAATCTTTTATGTGTGTTAACATTACACTTAACTAGAACAAGGGTCCACTACTTCTCATTACTGGGAGTGCATGAAACTACATGTAAGGTTGTGTGGAATAACGTAAAAAGTGAAACAAAAACAAAACACCAGAGGAAACTGCTTGCTTTTTGGAGAAATTTGGTTTATATTTACGTAGATATGCTGTTATTTTATATACTTTAAATGCTCATGTTTTTCTCATATTTTCATTCTCATGCTGCATCACAGGGTCTTCACATGTAAAAGAAAGTGGGCGGGGGAGTAAAGTATTTTTAGTTTTCTCACTAATGGGTATTAAAATAGGAAAATGTCACGTCCCGTGCCTCTGTGTCATGAGTTCCTGGTCTCTCCGTTTCTATGTTTTTTTCTGTATTCGTATTCCGTTCCACGTTTTCCCTTTCCCCGATTGCGTGTCTCCGCCTCCCGCACCTGATATGTGTTTCATGTGTTATCATCTTACCTATTCCTCGTTGTCTCGTCATTAGTCTGGCATATAAGCTCCCCTGTTTCTCTGTTCTGTGCCAGATTGTCTTGTCTCCTGCATTTGTGCTTGTCTCATTACTTTCCTGCGTTATTTCCTGCCCGCTCCTTGCCTGCTCCGAGTTCCTGTCTCCAGTCCTGTGTCGTCCCTCCTGCTCCTTGCCCCTGTCCCCAGTCCTGTGTTGTCCCGGCCTGCCTGCCTTGCCTAGTTCTGCCTCAGCCCTCCTGCCCGCCTACCCATCTCCGTCCTAGCCCCGCTCCAGCCCTTCGCCCTCCTGTTCTCCGGCCCCACGGATTGATCTCCCGGTTCCGACCCCTGCCTGTTCCGGGACTTCGCTCAGCCTTCTCCCCATTGCTCTCGTTGTTTGGACTCTGACCCTCTGCCTGATCTTGACTACGATTCTGCCTATCCTGAATTGCACTGTTTGCCAGCCTTTGACCCTTTTCCGTCGACTCTGAATAAAGCCTGATTACTATTACATCCTGGTGTCTGCGTCTGGTTCCGATCGGTTCGCATAACAGGAAATCAGATACTTTTATGATAATTTGAAACGGCAACAAATATTTTTTATTCATTGTGATGTGGCGACCAATACCCCAGGAACAGACTCCAGGAAATCCAAAAATGAGACGGCAACAGCAGATCCAATAAGTAATCATTTACTCACCAACGCACACAGGGAGCGCACCTCAAGGGCAGTCCAAGGAGAGATCATTTAGGTGATACAACAGAACAAAACACGCACTCAAGACATTCCAGTTCCCTCCCACACTAGTCCATCAGGCCCATTTCCCTTACTACACCTCTCAGCACTCACAACACAAGACCTGTACCAGTCCAGCGGTACAAGTGTGCATTCCAGCACGTCACATCATATTATAACATTTAATTCAGGGGTTGTCCTTCCTATTTATGATTAAATTAATACTAGAGTATTAAAAATGCACTGAACTGAACCTAAATGGCACACTGAATAGGAAAGTCCTTTTTCATTAGATGAACTCCCACAATACACCAAGTGTGTAATTATAATGAGCCAATCTTTTTTTTTTAGACATTACTGCTTCTTTGCCTAATTTATGCACACGTATTCTGCAATGCTTTGGGTGCATACAAACGCTGCCATGGAAAACAGGACATAGCTAGCTTTGCTGGTGAAAAATCTTTGCTTATAATGTGCTGATTCCCACAAGATATTGGATAACACTTTGTTAGAACGGTCTTCCATAAGAGTGAAATAACGGCTTCACGAGCGGCACTTTCAATTGTAATACAAAACGAGTCATAATTCTTACGTCAATAACCACAAATAGGCAGATGGTGCGTGTTACCAACGCTGGTGCACCAAGTGACATGTCCATGATGTAAACCAAAGTACCTATTTACTCACATGATCATTTATGAATGTTATACATTGTTTATAACACCACTACGTAGTGCTTATGAAGTTGCTATATGGATCCTACAAAGGACCATTCATAGAAAGTGTGAACAGACAATGTTATATTTGATAATACCGAGATCACGATAAGGTCTATAAGGTAGAACTACATGCTTTACAACCCCGTCTGATTTGTCCCAAAAATCAAAAGGAAAATGAAAGGCATTCCAAAGTGGGCGTTGCTACGCAGTGTACTGATTAGTGTTGATTTTTGCTTACTTGCATTACATGTCTTGCAGTAATCTGCGTCGTGCTTCCCCGAGCTTCATTTGCATATGTAACAGGTTATGATGTACAGGTCACCCTAACTAGCCAATAGGCTAGGGTAACATACATTCAGGTATGTGGTTTGCTGACACACACATCAATCATCTCTGAAGGCCTATAAATAGGCTGCAGTAATTAGGTACAAGGAAATGCCTTACCTATTTTGGGGTTCTTGTTCTTCCCTGTTCCTGTATGCAAGTTCCTGTCTGACTTCAAGGTACGTTGCAGTTTGCTCTGTTACTTGCAGGCCACGTCATGTTCCAGGTAGTCCTGATGGAAATTATTTTATTGTAGGTCACCATAGACGGAGTGGTGGAGCTGGAGACTGCATGTGCATAGCCTATAGAGGTATTTCTTTTAATCTTTTATACATGTTAATGGTATGAGTAGGAAAGCATTTGGCTTCTGAGGTAATGTAATATCATGGCTAAAATGCGCTAAAACATTGTGGTTACAAGAACGCTACACTGCATGTGTACTAATAGATATTTTCTACCATTATAGGACGTTGCTAGCTGCTGTTTTGCCGACATTAGAATAATTGCGTTTATCTCTTTAAGAGTGAAGGAACGCGGATAGCGGGGCTCAGATTGTATCAAGTCGCCGGTAACTAGTTACGTGGAGCTCCGGCCGCTGGCCGCAGTTTGGGTTTTAAACTGTGTTTTAAACTGTATTTTATCCGCCTTTTCCCGGGGGGGTTCCGTATGTATTCGTAGTTTAAACATCCCTACTACTGACAAACCAACTGTTTATCAAGTTGGGGCTTTGGGGCTGCTTACTGTTTACGTTGCAGTGCGTTGGTCTGGGATCTGTGCTGGTAGCGTGGAGGTTGTTGCGACGCCATAGGAAGTGGTCCCGTTCTTTTCACTGCATGCGATATTGTGTGTGTGTGTGTAGAAGTAGAATCTTTTGTGCTATATTCACCGTGTCCGTATCTCACCATTTTACAGTGCGTATGTGTGTATGTCTGCTGGCACCTTCACGAGTGAGTGACCTTTCGGTTCCACTTCCGGTGGTAAGTCATCACGGACCCGTACCCGCACGCACGCACACAGTAGCACCCCTAGTGGCAGGGAATACCTACCACCGGCTAATTGTGCATTTTTGGGAATCCTGTGGGTTTTTCTATTGTGTTTTTACGATTGTACAAATAAACTTCTTTTTATTATTGAATCCACGTCTCTGCTTGTTCATTTAGTTGAACGTGCCTATGTGGGGATTGATCATAATCCCTTGAGTCGTACAAACTATTTCTTTGGGCGTAATTCCCAAGGTGGCGTAGTCAGGTGGTGTTATGCCAGGTCACATTCTGGCGTAGTCGGCAGGATCATAAAGCAGAGACGCGCATTCTTTATTTTTGCTCCAGTTGGTTTGTCATTGCAGTAGTGGGCTGTGTTTGTGACATTGTTTTACTGGTAAAAGATAATCTTTAGTCACTAATATTGGTACGGCAAAACAGCAGCTGGTGAAGACATCTGAAGACATCTTGACCTGTACCTGGCAGCCTTTGGATTGACCACAGCTCAACACATCTGTCCTTTTCTCATTGTGTGGTTTCTATTTCAATAATGGAAAGTGAATTACAGGAGTTAAGGGAAATGATACTCCAGCTTAAGGCTGATAATGACCGGCTACTCCAGGAACGTGCAGAAGCTCAGGGTCTCTTTAGAGCCCCATCCCGCGTAAGTGAAAGCGCTCCTTCCAGTCCCGGGCCCTTAAACCTTGATGACAACAACCCAGTCAGTGAACGTGTGTTGTATGTTCCCCGAGAACGAAAGTGTCCTATGTTCAGGGGTAGTACTGGGATAGGCATAGTAGAATGGATGGAAGAGGTCTGTTCATGTATGCGGGCTAGGCATTTACCCACCACTGATCAGGCTTATTTTATATATGATCACCTTGAAGGAGAGGCCAAGTATGAAATTAAATTTCGACCTAAACGGGATAGAGAGGATCCAGCAAGGATCTTTGCCATCTTGCAAGAGCTGTATGGGTGCTCACAGTCATATGTAGCCCTACAGGAACAATTTTTCTCCAGAAAGCAGCTGGAAGGGGAATCGTTACAGGAATATTCCCATGCCCTGTTTGCACTCATGGACAAGGTAGTAAAGAGGGCTCCTAATAGAATGCTTAATTCTGCTGTTTTATTGAGGGATCAGTTTGTCGAGTATGTCAATGACAGTGCTCTTCGTAGAGAACTGAAACAGATTGTTCGTCGCCATCCTGATTACACCCTATTGGATGTTCGGGGCGAAGCCATCAGATGGGAGCGGGAAGGTCTGCCTAGTGAAGGGAGGATGAGAACTTATTCTCTTCCTTCTGTGTGTGGTAGGCAGTATGAGGTTCAGGGTCGGTCAGAGGCTGGGTCTGGTGCATCGGGCAGGTCCGAAATGGCAGAAATAAGGGATATGCTGAAACAACAACAAGAGCAAATTAAGCAGCTATCACAAAGTGTATTGTCCTTACAAAATCCCCGAAGACCGTATAATCGGGATAGCCCAGTGATTTGTAGGAGGTGTGAGAAGCCCGGACATTTTGCAAGGAATTGTGATAATGAACGTGTAGCCCCACAGGCTCGGTCAACCTCCAGCTTACCTGCCATCTCAACCACTCTTCAGCCGTCGGGAAACTGATGCCCTCTGATCTGCAGAGCCACAGTTCAGAAGGGGCCTCCTCTGGCTCAAGTCCCCCCAGTCTGGTGAGCAACCACTCTGTCTCCAAGTTATTGGGTACCTGTCCAAGGGTAATGGTAAAAGTTGGTGGGGTGAGTGTCTCCTGTTTACTAGATACCGGTTCTATGGTGTCCACAATTACGGAGAGCTTCTTTTTGCATAATTTTGAGCCTTGGGGCAGTGAGAAACTACAGACCTGTCACTGGCTACAACTTCGTGCAGCAAATGGGCTTAACATCCCCTATGTCGGGTATTTAGAGCTAGACATTGAGGTGTTAGGGAGAGTTGTCCCAAAGCGAGGTGTGTTGGTGGTCAGAGATCCCCCTGGCTCACTGCCTAAACAGGAAGTTCCGGGTATTCTCGGCATGAATGTAATCCGTGAATGCTATAATGAGCTCTTTCAACGACATGGCCATGCCCTGTTTGACCTCCCGCCTGTGCAACAGGCTAGCAGCTCCTGGCAACAGGCATTACAGTACTGTCACCAAGAACCCAGTTCACCAGTTAGAGCTGGCCCTGTCAAGGTTAGACGAGGGAGAGTAATACGAATCCCAGGGGGCACTATGACAGTAGTGACCACTACATGCTCCCAACAGTATGCCACTACATCTGGGACAATGTTGTTTGAGCCCCTCCCGCATGGAGAGACATTGCCGGCTGGCCTCCTAGTGTCTCCTGCTATGGTAAATGTGTACAGGGGCACCGCTTATATTCCCGTAGTTAATGTGGGGGTTACTGAGGTTCTCTTACACCCACGCACTAGAATCGGTGTCCTGGACCAGGCCCATATTATAAGCCTACCATCAGGGGTGTTTGAAGGTCCGGGGGAACCTTCTCCTCGGGTAGCAGCTACTATGTTCTCTCAGACTGTGCAAGGTAAATCAGTGCCGGAGGCTATTGATGAGATAGATCTGTCTGCTCTAACTAGCTCAGAACAACACAAAGTACGTGCTTTGCTGCACCAGTATGGGCCTGTGTTTTCTGCATATGAGGGGGATTTAGGGTGCACTAACCTCATTCATCATGAGATTCCTCTGCTCGACGAGGCTCCGGTCCGCCAAAGGTACAGGCGTATCCCTCCTTCAGAGTATGAGGCAGTTAAAACACACATTCACCAGTTGCTGGATACGCAGGTTATCAGGGAAAGTAGCAGCCCCTATGCCTCCCCTGTTGTCCTGGTAAAGAAGAAAGATGGCAGCCTGCGTATGTGTGTGGATTATCGGCAGCTAAATGCAAAGACACGCAAGGATGCTTTTCCCCTTCCTCGCATCGAAGAGTCCTTAGATGCGCTGTCAGGTGCTCATTGGTTCTCCACTATGGACTTAGCCAGCGGGTACAACCAGGTCCCAATGGCCGAACCGGACAAGGCGAAGACGGCATTCTGCACGCCCTTTGGCCTGTTCGAATTTAATCGGATGCCTTTTGGGCTTTGCAACGCACCAAGCACCTTCCAAAGGCTAATGGAGCGTATGTTCGGGGATCAACGCTTTCAATCACTGTTACTGTACCTCGATGATGTTGTGGTTTTTTCTTCCACAGTGGAGGAGCACGTGGAACGCCTCAATCTGGTCTTGGGTCGCCTACAACAACAAGGCCTTAAAGCAAAATTGGAGAAGTGTTGCTTTTTCAGGAAAGAGGTACAGTACCTAGGACATGTCATTTCCCGTGCAGGTGTCTCCACAGATCCAGGAAAGGTTGCTGCAGTCGCCAATTGGTCCCGTCCAGGTGATGTCTCAGAGCTGAGGTCTTTTTTGGGTTTTGCCAGTTACTACAGGCGATTTGTGGAAGGGTTCGCAAAACTGGCTGCCCCATTGCACCGCCTGGTGGCGGAACTGACTGGACCAAAGAAGAGGAGCTCTCGTAAGGACCTAGGGAACAGCTGGACAGAAGAATGTGAGCGAGGATTTGAAGACTTAAAGGCAAGGTTAGTAGCAGCTCCAGTGTTAGCTTATGCTAACTTTTCCCTACCATTCATCCTGGAGATCGATGCCAGTCACCGGGGCCTTGGAGCAGTCCTCTCCCAGGAACAGGATGGCAAGGTAAGGCCCATAGCCTATGCCAGCCGTGGCCTCCGTCCCACAGAACGGAACATGTCCAATTATAGTTCCATGAAACTGGAGTTTCTTGCACTGAAGTGGGCGATGACAGAGAAGTTTCGGGAGTACCTGCTGGGACAACAATGTATTGTTTATACGGATAACAACCCTTTGAGCCACCTCACCACAGCAAAGTTAGGTGCAACAGAACAACGCTGGGCTGCACAGTTATCTGCATTCAATTTTACCATTAAATATCGCTCTGGTCGCTCTAATGGGAACGCAGATTCCCTCTCTAGACAGTATGTTCCTGATGGAGCTTCCATGATTGAGAAGGCTGTCCCTGGCACATCCCTCCCAGAGTCTCTGCATAGGAGCAGCAATCAGGACAGAGAAGGGCAGGTGATACAGGCTGCCATTTCTGCCCTGCCATACCACTCTGCTACTGACCTTTGTGCATTACAGGAGTCGGACCCAACTATTGGCACCTTTCGGGGGTTCTGGCAGAGTGGACGGACCCCTGGCTCAAGCGAAAGGAGGCTGCTCCCTAAGCCGGTGCTGGAACTGCTGCGCCAGTGGGACAGGGTGGTGGAGTTGGATGGGCCTCTGTACCGGTGCATTCTTCGACCGGATGGTGGGGAGGAAGTTTACCAGCTGCTCCTACCAGCGGCACTGAAGAAGGAAGTGCTCCTCCAGCTACATGACGTCCATGGACATCAGGGGGTGGAACGCACTACTGACTTGGTGAGACAAAGATGTTATTGGCCAGGGATGCACCAAGACATCAAAAATTGGTGCCAAAACTGTGAGCGCTGCACCTTAGCCAAAGCTACCCAACCCCAGGTCAGGACTTTCATGGGTCATTTGCTCGCTTCCAGGCCAAACCAAATATTGGCTATTGATTTTACCCTTATGGAGCCTGCAAGGGATGGTAGGGAGCAAGTTTTAATCATGACTGATGTGTTTTCAAAGTACACACAGGCTGTCCCCACCAGAGACCAACGCGCTTCAACGGTAGCCAAGGTGCTTGTGAATGAGTGGTTTTATAAGTTTGGGGTACCTGCTAGAATCCACTCTGATCAAGGCCGAAATTTTGAGAGTGCCCTTATTCAGCAGCTATGCGAGCTGTACGGCATTCAGAAGACCCGTACCACACCGTATCACCCACAGGGAAATGGTCAATGTGAACGGTTTAACCGTACTCTCCACGACCTATTACGGACCCTACCACTGGCTAAGAAAAGGGAGTGGACTGAGTACCTTCCCCAAGTTACCTTCGCCTACAACACCACCGTTCATCAAACAACCGGTGAGTCACCCTTCTTCCTGATGTTCGGCCAGGAGCCTCAACTACCTATTGATTTTATACTGGGAAGAGTGAAGGAACCTGCACCAGGGGGTGTGGTAGACTGGGTCCAGGAACATCAGCGCCGGTTACAGGTGGCCTACGAGGGGGCAAGAGAGAGGATGGAAGCGGCAGCTCAACGCAGAAAGGCTACACATGACCAAAAGGTGGGTGATACTCAGCTACAAGAGAACCAGCTGGTGTACCTGAAAGACTGGGGCGTAAGGGGTCGCAATAAAATCCAGGATCATTGGAGCTCCACCATGTATCGGATACTGAAGACACCAGCAAATGGAGGGCCCGTTTATACCATCGCTCCACTCGATAATCTGCAACAGGTAAAGCATGTTCACCGAACTATGCTAAAATCAGTCCCAACAAACCTTGCTCCTGATTTTTCTTTTAGGAATTTGAATGACTACGCACCTGTCGGGGACTCTACAGAGGAAGATGTTCCGGAGGATGAGGATCTGTGTGTTGCAACAGAGACATTGGCCACACCAGGAGTACCAATTACACCACCTAATCCAACTGTTGTGGTGCCAATCTCTCCTCAGGCCAGCCCAGGTCCAAGCGGGGTTATACCACGGCGAACCACTCGTGCCACTGCAGGAAGACACGCTAACATCCATCACTTACCAGAGACAACAGTGGGTAGGGTAAGGGACCCTGTGAATTCCCAGGTACCTGGTTCCAGTGACACGGTTTCTGCTATTTTCAGGCCCTGGAATTAAGTATGTCGCCGGGACGACGACACAAAACCTGGGGGTAGATGTAACAGGTTATGATGTACAGGTCACCCTAACTAGCCAATAGGCTAGGGTAACATACATTCAGGTATGTGGTTTGCTGACACACACATCAATCATCTCTGAAGGCCTATAAATAGGCTGCAGTAATTAGGTACAAGGAAATGCCTTACCTATTTTGGGGTTCTTGTTCTTCCCTGTTCCTGTATGCAAGTTCCTGTCTGACTTCAAGGTACGTTGCAGTTTGCTCTGTTACTTGCAGGCCACGTCATGTTCCAGGTAGTCCTGATGGAAATTATTTTATTGTAGGTCACCATAGACGGAGTGGTGGAGCTGGAGACTGCATGTGCATAGCCTATAGAGGTATTTCTTTTAATCTTTTATACATGTTAATGGTATGAGTAGGAAAGCATTTGGCTTCTGAGGTAATGTAATATCATGGCTAAAATGCGCTAAAACATTGTGGTTACAAGAACGCTACACTGCATGTGTACTAATAGATATTTTCTACCATTATAGGACGTTGCTAGCTGCTGTTTTGCCGACATTAGAATAATTGCGTTTATCTCTTTAAGAGTGAAGGAACGCGGATAGCGGGGCTCAGATTGTATCAAGTCGCCGGTAACTAGTTACGTGGAGCTCCGGCCGCTGGCCGCAGTTTGGGTTTTAAACTGTGTTTTAAACTGTATTTTATCCGCCTTTTCCCGGGGGGGTTCCGTATGTATTCGTAGTTTAAACATCCCTACTACTGACAAACCAACTGTTTATCAAGTTGGGGCTTTGGGGCTGCTTACTGTTTACGTTGCAGTGCGTTGGTCTGGGATCTGTGCTGGTAGCGTGGAGGTTGTTGCGACGCCATAGGAAGTGGTCCCGTTCTTTTCACTGCATGCGATATTGTGTGTGTGTGTGTAGAAGTAGAATCTTTTGTGCTATATTCACCGTGTCCGTATCTCACCATTTTACAGTGCGTATGTGTGTATGTCTGCTGGCACCTTCACGAGTGAGTGACCTTTCGGTTCCACTTCCGGTGGTAAGTCATCACGGACCCGTACCCGCACGCACGCACACAGTAGCACCCCTAGTGGCAGGGAATACCTACCACCGGCTAATTGTGCATTTTTGGGAATCCTGTGGGTTTTTCTATTGTGTTTTTACGATTGTACAAATAAACTTCTTTTTATTATTGAATCCACGTCTCTGCTTGTTCATTTAGTTGAACGTGCCTATGTGGGGATTGATCATAATCCCTTGAGTCGTACAAACTATTTCTTTGGGCGTAATTCCCAAGGTGGCGTAGTCAGGTGGTGTTATGCCAGGTCACACATAGCTTTTAATTCCGGGCGTACCTGTCAACCACACCTCGGAGGCAGCGGTAAAGATGACGCCGACTCCCCAGAGATGGCTTATACGTTTCCGGAATATGCCGTAGGTGGCAAGCCAAACGCATGCAAGGTGTTCTCATCATCCTCCTGATGCCCGCTGATAAACAAGTTTAGTAATGAGGGAATTTATCCTGGCAACGAGAGCCACTTCTTGAACAAATATGTTTGATTGAAAGCAGCTTTTTATTTTCAAATGTGATTTATGTGATTTCCAGACAAAAAAATCACCTTCCCCATCATTTTTACTATTTGGTTTATTTGTTTTATTCCCCAAATCAGAAAATAGTGAAACACAATATGCTTTATATAAAAGCAAAACTCCCCAGCCCTGGCAGAGGAGAGGCAGACCTGGAAAAGTTACTCTCCTATATGGAAATGTAACTTTTTTAATGTTTTTTTCACGTGTCCCAAGGGTGTAGCATTCCCTTTTAGTGTACGAAATGCAGAGCTAAGACCACACATACGTATGCAGTTTTAATTTATTCACCATCCAGAGACATCCAAGTACTTGACAGCTTTCGAAGAAGGAGACCCAATTATTTGATCAACGTTTTATGGAATAAACATTAGTTTCTGTAGAAGAGAACTCATTAGTAACATGTTATTAGCTTCATGAATAATGAGACCACTCAAATCTGATCAGATCTGAAGTGGTGGTATTTTTAATAGGATTCAGAAATAAAGGGAAAGCTATTGGATACATACACAGCATATGCTGCTCCCGCGAGGCTTAAACCTCAATTCCAATTCCACTTATTTTCTGTAATAAAATTTAGTTTGAAGACCATTCACATCAACTTGAAGAAAACATCACTAGACATTCTTTTAATCCGCCATTACGGCACAGTGCGACGACATTACCCGAACTAAAAGCAAGTAAACTGAGGTGACTGGCTGTAGCATGTATGCGAGTGCCAAACTGTGCGAACGCTCGAAAACGGTCTGTGTCATAACCGAACAAGCGGGGTTTTAGGCGATGAGCGAGTGTTGAAATGCGCGGAATTCCAGCACAGGTCTGGGTGTCATGGGAACGGGAGTGTGAGTATTCAAAGTGAGTGTTGAAATGTGGCTTAAGCAAGACCTGCGCTCGCGAGGTTGGAAAGCCAGTGTCAAAGCCAGCGAGCCTTCAGCGGGAGGGTGCTTGTTAATAACATACCAGCGGTCTCGTTGGGATTCGATGGGACTGTCTAGCCCCTGAAGCACCTCATTAAAGAAAATAGCACGGCATTGGTGTCTTTGACTGGAGACAATAAATGAACCGGCATCAAAGCAAGCGACACCCAAAACGGCGGTTATGCATTTGTTATGCTTTGTCACAGTAATTGAAAGCATGATATGAATAAACCTAGAGGCAATTACACACAACTCACCACTGGGCAGGTAAATAGGGGTCTATATGCCAAATGACCAAGATCTTAAAATGGGGCTTAACAGACCATTGGAGGTGAAAGAAGGGACCCCTGAATACCTTTTAAGTTCTTTTTTTTATGCTCCATTTAGCAATATGATTATTTGGATCAAGCCTCGGCCAGCTAGGTTTGTGTAGCACTTGAATTTGTAAATATTCTTTTAGTTGAGTTGTGGCTCAACTGTAAAGAGTAAATACTCTCAGTCCTTATTGCATTATCATTTTCTTTGATCTGTGAAAACTGTTGCAATACGACATACCATTTTCTATCTTGCATAGTAATAACATTTTTTTTTAAACTTTATTGTTTCATTATCTTTATTGCAATTTCACAGTACATTTTGAAGAAAAATAAATAAAGAAGTACAATAGGAAGACGGGGCTCTGGCAAACATTTACAGTAAATACCCCATGGAATAGCCAGCAGCCATACCACTATGCAATCTGTGCCTGCTGAATGGCTGAAGCTAAGCAGGTTGTGGGCTTGGTTAGTACTTGGATGGGAGACCTCTGGGGAAAACTAAGTTGCTGCTGGAAGTGGTGTTGGTGGGCCAGTAGGGGGCAGTCTTCCCTCTGGTCAAATAAACCCCAATGACCCAGTGCAGTGATGGGGACACTGTGCTGTAGGAGATGCCGTCTTTCGGATGAGACGTTAAACCGAGGTCCTGACTCACTGTGGTCATTAAAGATCCCATGACACTTATCGTAAAGAGTAGGGGTTTCCCCGGTGTCCTGGCTAAACTCCCAACCCAGGCTCATTCAATCTGCCACCTAATCATCCCCCAGTTTAATTGGTTAAAAAAATTATTCTCTCCCTCTCCACCTCAGCTGATGTGTGGTGAGCATACTGGCGCAAAATGGCTGCCGTTGCATCACCCAGGTGGGTGCTACACATTGGTGGTGGTAGAGGTGAGTTTCCCCCTCATCATTGTAAAGCGCTTTGAGTATCTAGAAAGGCGCTATATAAATGCCATGCATTATTATTATTATTATTATTATAGCTGTGAGTAATGTGGATATATATTACAGCATTTGTTTTATAATATTCCTGTTTTAAAAGGCTCATGACTGATTGGATACTTAACTTGCAATTAACAGTCAACCCCCACCTCAGCGTTTGATTGGTTGGTGTATTCTGAGGATAGCAAGTTTAGACAAGACACTTCTTTTTTTGATGTTTCCAGTTCACTGTTGTTCCAAATCCTTTGTGTGCACCATCTCATCTCACTGCAGGGCAATGGATGGTAAACTGTACCCTGTACCCTGAGCATCTGACTGTGTAGCTCTGCCTGCTGTATCATGCTAAGCACTGGTGCTGCAGTAGTATGATGCTGAATTGAAAATACTGCTCAGAGCTTACCCAGAATGCAACGAGACATGGGTGTTGAAATAAATAAGAAATTAATCTTCAGCGGGATCACAGTATGATCATCGTTTTCTCCGTCAAATGCCCCCCCCTCCCGATTTCCACTGTTGAAAGCTCAACAGAGGACGACAAATTCAAGATCAGCATTTTCCTCACAAGATATTAAATGCACTGTTACGGTTTGCAGAAGTGAGAAATTATGAGAAAGGCTATAATGTAACGTGATAACGTTGCAGAAAATACCCAAGTCTCATCTCCTGCAAAATGAGATATTTTGGTATACAATGGTATACAATCAATGATATACAATGTTTATCATTTGCTAGTTTTAATTGTAGCATTATTTAGTTTTTTATGACATATATTTCTCAGATACAGGACATAGTTAGTGTACACTAGTGTCATAATTTCAAATTAACACAAATTAGCACAATTACAGTGTAATTAATGTAAATGTGATGTAAGCTGTAACTGTGTCAATGTGTGCCATAAACTGTCGCAAATTCTTTTTTTATTTTTGCAATTGCAGGATTTAACTTCTTATTTCTTATGAAAACCAAATGAAATGTAACACTTTTGTCCCAAAGCAAGTGCATCCACCTTAGCTTTCATAACTGTTTCCATACGGTTTTATTGCAACTTTTCATCTAAAATGTTTGGTTCATATTGTAGTGAGGTTTAGTCACTTTTATTCAGAATTAATTAAGTTCAACACTCAATTAGAATTCTATATGTCAGTAGAGCTCAACTTAATGAAATAACATAGACACGACAATGGGTTGGAAAAATGACATGTTTTATTGGCTACAACTATGAATATGTGAATAATAGAAACAATGATTGATATAACATTCTATGACTTAATCTTAATCAGAGGAAATGATAATTATGTGACGGCTAAATATAGAAGCTAATTAAGTCCTACCATTAACAAAGGTTAGTTTGTGTTATAGGTTAATGACATGATAAACTATATTTTGTGGTTAGCTCGTTTCATCAGTCTCATACATATAAAGTTTTAACAGTGTAAAACTATAAGGTCAGGGAAATTGGCTATTCCCGACTGAAACGCGCATAGCAAAACAAAATACAAACAAAAGTAGGAACCAGCAGTAAAATTACCTCAACTGGGTATTACAGGTTTTATGCTAGCCTATCAATTGATGTCAGTGCTAAATAAAATGCGTTTCAATACTTAACGGTAAGAAAGGGAGGCCAGTCCCGATTCCGTAAGTGATGTCAGCCGGTCCCGGCAGGTGCGTGGACTCCTGGAGACTTCTTCTCCGAAGTCGGGTCGCGACAGGTTTCCAGTCAGGTCGACGTCGATGTGCACAGATCTCCACTTGGGTCCGGCCGCAAGGGAGACAGTAGAAGAACAGTTTGAAGAAACGTGTCCTCAAAACAGCTGTTGAGAATAAACCAGCTTGGGTTATTCTGTGGACGTTTGGAGGCCAACTCTGTCTCGGTGATCAGGCGAGATGCGGGTTGGGAAACGCAGAAGTCCGTCAGGGTTTCAGTGGTGCGTCTGGTAGGGGTCAGACTGCGTCTTTCCCATCAGAGCCGTTGGGGTGCGTCTGGTAGGGGTAAGGCTGCGCCTTTCCCATCATTAAAGTTACATGGGTTTTTATGGTCAAAATCCTTTTGATCCCAATTGGTAGATGGCTTTAGGGCACCCATACAACAGATTGGCTCATTCCCTTGGAACCAACAATGAAACATAGATGGACCAGCTATTTGCAATCACCTCAGGGTGTGTGTGTTTGTGTGTGTGTGTGTGTGTGTGTGTGTGTGTGTGTGTGTGTTAAATTGGGATCTCCCCTCTCCTTCTCTAAAGAGGGGGGTGTTCCAGCCCAACCCGCGGCCTGATCGATCAAGCAGTCTGTGTTCATCTCAGAGTCACATGAAGAAGGGTACAGACACTCCATTGTGCCTCAGTTGATCAGGAGTGTTAATTGTGAACGACTCCGCAGGTGGCCCAGTCTCATGATCAGACAGCCAGAGTCCCAAAATGTCCCTGTGTAACCATTACAATATCAATAAAACCAAACTGCTGAATATTCCTCTGCTATACCTCATAATTCCCATAATGACATTCCATGAATAAAATATAATAATTCTTGAATTTGTTACCATCAATCTGGGTGTGAATCTATCCGCACATCATTTTGAGTTTATTTGCAGAGATATATTTACCATGTAAAATGCAGCACAGGCTTTTTAAACCAGCTAGCCTCAAGTGAGTTCCTGTCATAAATTTCTCGCTCACTGCCGAAATGACTGCCAGACGTTGTGATGGGATCGCTACCACAGTGAGCTCAGCACTGGTTACAAATACAGTGTCACTGTCTTGGGACGCAGCCACTAACTAGCCAAGTGCTGGGACAGAACTGACTAGCATAGCAGTCTCTATTTTTCCATTAAGCAGGGTTAAGACATCTCTCTAGTCTCTCTATTGAATTTCACATGTAATTCTGGCATTCCCCGTCACTGCCCATCTGATGCAGTTTTATTTGCTATTGGCAACGTACTCTTGTACTTATCATTTATGTTAGTTATTATTACACCTGTTCTGGCAGGGGGGTATTGCAATCATCCCGTCCATGTGTCTCTCTGTACGTAACAGCTTTGGTGACTTTGCAAGTAAGGTTGACAAGCGGCCAAGGACCTGAATTGTATTTTTCAAATGATAATTTTTATTCATTTCCACCAGCGTTTAATGAAATCAATGTGGAGGAATAGACATTGGAGGAATAGACACCTCACACCTTTTAAGCGCACGAGGGTGCCCATGGAGGAGAGTGACAATTTCGGGGAGTGACAACAAGCAGGCTTTGCCCGCTCAAATACAGGTGCAGGCATGTGTGCCATTCTAGTTTATTTTTATTTATTTATTTATTTTTGCATTTGCATTTGCATGGCCTCAGCTCCTTGTGCCCAAAGGCTGAGGTAGTGAATAAATGCCAGTTTTGAATCTGAAGGCTCCTGAAAGACATTATTATAATATATATTTTATTAAAATGCTGAGTTCAAACTTGAAAAAAAGCTGCCATTATATAAAGCCAGTTTTATCCACAATGTGCCGTTTGATTCTCGCAATAAATAAATTATAGCCACCAAAACAAAGAAAGGGACAGCAGAGGCATTCACAAACACTTTCTTCCACATTACAAACACATTTTGGGCAAAGATGACTTTAGTTGTATCCTGTGGCATTGCACATCTTCCTATTACCAAATAGAAAGAAGCATTGGCTCTTTAAGGCACTTCCTAAGCAGGGTGCGAGACACTGAGGAGTGATCCAGCTCTTTTGATGAGTTGAATAAATACATTGATTTTTGTGGGTCCTCTGGCAGGAATGGATACGGAGAAGCAATATTGTGTCACATTAGTTCTCCATCATTATACTGCCCTGACACAAGACATATGGGTGTGGACTAAACGGATGCGTCCGTCGGACCTTTGTGGACACGCTGCCAAGTGATCGTCCTACAGCTACTATTGTGGGAAAAGTGCAAGTCATCATTGTTCCAGACAATCACAGACATACTGTACATTGTCTGGCCAAAAGAAAAAGTTGCCGTTGCACCCGTCATGCATAGTGCCCACTGTACAAGCCTCTGGAGGCAGTGTTGTGATCTGGGGTTGCTTCAATTGGTCAGGTCTAGGCTCAGCAACGTTATGCAGCAATAAAATGAAGTCAGCTGAGTACCTGAATGTACTGAATGACCAGGTTATCCCATCAATGGGCATATTCCAGGACAACAATGCCAAGATTCATCGGGCTCAAATTGTGAAAGAGTGGTTCATGGAGCATGAGAAAGTCCTGACCTTAACCCCATTGAAAGTCTTTGGGAAGTGCTGGAGAAGACTTTACGGAGTGGTTCGACTCTCCTGTCATCAATACAAGATCTTGGCCAAAAATGTATGCAACTCTGGACGGAAATAAATGTTGTGACGTTGCATAAGGTTGTCGAAACAATGCCACGACAAATGCGCGCCGTAATCATAGCTAAAGGCGGTCCAACTAAATATTAGAGCGTGCAACTTTTTTTTTGGCCAGGCAGTGTATATTAATGACCACAACCCGATGAAAATAAGCCTGTGCGTTTTACATAATAATTAAGAAATGCTCTCATTCTGCCAGAGCAGCAGCTGCTGTGTGTACGGTACACCCAAATGGTTTCAAAATGATAGACTTTTAGGCAATATGCGTGCCAATGTATTTAATCGGGGTAATTATGGAGAAGTAGTTGTTTGTATCCCTATATTTCTAACCCATAATATTATAGAAGTAGCAATGGAAACAAGGTCAAATAACATCTCTCATCTAAATAATGACTGAAATATAATTAGAATGTGAAAATGATAATGGTTATTAATTTTGTAATGCCATATGAACTATTCAAGCGTGTAATTGTGTTGGCTTTTAAAATATGTTTAGCCACTGCTAAAATTCACAACATGGCATTGAAACTAGATTGCACATTTCAATGTGCTTGAGCTTAATTTATGGCTAGAAATACAAAAGAGAAATACAAAATTGGCCTATGATTACAAATGAACTATCCAAAATTTCAACAAGAACTAATATCCCCTGTCCAAAGTTAGACTAATTACATGGGAATTAATAGTGATGGAATTATATATTTGTTGATTGTTTTTTTTTGGGTCAGTTGCAAGCTAACGGTTGTGTGAGATTTAAAGTGGCCACAGTGTATTTTTAGGGAGCCTCCTCTTGGCCAAAAACATGTTAAAATATGTACAGCATCTCCGAAATGATCTGTACCGTGACACTTGTAGCTCTCCAATAGTCCTTATCTTTTTTAAAGAGACTCTTCTGTGCATTTTTGGCCCTATGGGTGGGAGCTGGTGGGAGGCAGGTAGATTGCTGAACAGTATGTTGTATATTATGGGTAAAAGTAGATAAAAAAATGGATGGATAAAATAAAAATTTTAGTGACATAAATCTGACTGCTAGAGCATCTGTATCAAGGAAACACATTTTTTAAATTGCGAGATGCTCTCCAAATCTCACAATACATTCAGAGAATTGGCATACACAGAACAATACTGTATATATTTACGAGATATGTGTATCTATTAATTTTTCCTTTCATTTTTTTTTGTTTTTTTTTTGTTGTATTACACTTTTCTTAAGATGGAAAAAGTGAAGGTGACTATTTAGGAGTGTGTTCTGAGTATCTATGGTTTAATGTTCAACAAAAATAATGGACAGTACATTCTCCCTTTCAATTTACAGCTGGCGTCAGTTCAATTTGATTCTTTTCCATATTGTCAGGCATGATACTGTAAAAGAAATCCCTTTTCCCCATATAAATGCCCTTTCCCCCGTATTCTAGATAAGTATACTTACCCTGCCCACAGTGTCTCTCTATCTGCAGGACTTATGTGATGTCATACCGGGCATCCATTACACATGACCAGTTATCACTCACGCAGAGATAGTTCCAAGTGGAACTCAAAGCACTTACGGACGGGGCTAAGATGGGGAATTTGCAGAACTAAGCTGATTAATAATGAAGGCCAGTGCCTTTGCCTGACTGTGTAGCGTTGCCTCAACCAGGGTCTGCATTGCGCAGTGTTCGCACAGAGCCTTCCACTACTGTGTACACAGACGAAAAACAACAGCAGTATCTGTAACCTGAGGTGCGTTCAAATTCAGCGAACAAGGCGAACGTTCGTGGCAAACATGTTTTCTTTGAACAGTTAAATTTGAACAGCTTTTTAAGAACGTTCCAAATTGTTTGCATTAAACATAAACAGACATGGCGACAAGAAGAGAGCTTCAGTTTGTACTCACAGCCGCTTCTGTCATCATTGATGATTTTCTTGATGATCAAATATTGGATGTAGTCCCGATAGTACAAAGCTACGTCGAAATAGCTAGCTAACATTATTATTATTTATATTTTTTCTTCTAGCGAGCGTTAGCTAAGTTAAGATAATGTTACCGAACTTCAGTTATCAATGTTACAGTAGCTAACTATTGATATCGCTAGCTAACGTGACTGTTGATACTTGACTGTTAGAGCTAGGTAACATTATTATATTATTATGGTAACACTTACCGGTATGTTCAATTGAAATCTCCATCTGGGAACACATTTCCCTCAGTCCAGCGTCCATTTTTGTTCGCCGCAAACTACCTTTTCAGACCGTTCGCTTATGTTTGCAAACGTTTGCGGCGAACACAAAGCTAACGGAAAAAGTTTGAAATAGTTTGCAAACGTTCGCCTTGTTCGCTGAATTTGAACGCACCTCTGGACACCATTGAAAGAGAGAGAGCGAGAGAGAGAGAGAGAGAGAGAGAGAGAGAGACAGCGAGAGAGAGAGAGAGAGAGAGCGAGAGAGAGAGAGAGTGCAGTGTTTAGGTACAGCTACTGGTACGTCTTGTACCAACACACTTTATTAATTTGTTTATTAATTTTAGCAGAAAACAGAAAAATAGATCAAACTGTTCTTGTGAAAAAGCCACAGTAAATAATGAGTTAACAAACATCTTGTGAAATAGACAGAGGGGAGGGGCGTGCTGTTCTTAGAACACATAAAATGGCGATGGGAATAGGGAATTATGGTAATAATTAAAGTCTTGTCTTGAGTTTTTCCCTCTGCTCAATTTAGCAGCTTTTGTGAGATTAGAATGGGAACAGAAAGGATCAATACATTTCACACCGCTACTAGCCAATACAGGGTAGCGGGTAGCACACAAGCACAAGCTGCCCCTACAATTTCATTTAAAAAATCTGGAAGTTATGAAAAATGGTTGCAGAAGATACTTTTTCTTCTTCTTTTATTGTTTCAACAATGGCATTGAATCATCCGGTAGCTCGAAGGTGTAGACTTTTTGGAAAGTGAAGAAAAGGTGGAGTGAAAAAGAAAGTACACTTACACTGAAGATAATCTTTCAAAACAAAAACCGTTAGATTAAATTATGTTTTAATCAGTGTACTGCAGCCTGCCGTTCTATGCCTTCGTCCCTGAGAAACTGATCATCCATTGCCACATTTAAACAAAACAAAAATAAAATTCTCAGATCTCTTTCCCAACGAATCATGCAACTATTAATTATTCCTTCAAGAATACACATACGTATATCCCTCTTATTTCTGCTCTTTTTCCTTCTTCTACAGCCTTTACTTTATTTTCTTTAATTTTAATATTTCTTACTATATTTCCACTTCTTTCCCCCTTTCATTTCTCATTCAGTTGAAGTCGGATGTTTACATACACTGAGGTTCAAGTCATTAAAACTCATTTTTAACCACTCCACAGATTTCATGTTAGCAAACTATAGTGTTGGCAAGTCAGGTAGGACATCTACTTTGTGCATGACACAAGTAATTTTTCCAACAATTGTTTACAGACAGATTATTTCACTTTTAATTCACTATATCACAATTCCAGTGGGTCAGAAGTTTACATACACTAAGTTAACTGTGCCTTTAAACAGCTTGGAAAATTCCAGAAATGGATGTCTACTATTATTCTGACATTTCACATTCCTAAAATAAAGTTGTGATCCTAACTGACCTAAGACGGAGAATGCTTACTAGGATTAAATGTCAGGAATTGTGAAAAACTGAGTTTAAATGGATTTGGCGAAGGTGTATGTAAACTTTCGATTTCAGCTGTATTTCTGTTTCACACTTTCCTTTACTTCACCCTGTAGAACAGGAGCCCACTGTAAAGCACATTGTCAGAGTTAGGACCCAAGACAGTGTGTTCACCCAGTTTATACATCCATCCATCCATCCATCCATCCATCATCTAAGCCACTTATTCCTGGTCAGGGACACAGGGGGCTAGAGCCTATCCCAGCATGCACTGGGAGAGAGGCAGGAATACCCCCTGGACATGTCGCCAATCCATCGCAGGGCACACACACCATTCACTCACACACCCGTGCCTACGCAATTTAGAGTCTCCAATTCACCTAGCCTGCATGTCTTTGGATTCAGTTCCGGAGGAAACCGGAGTACCCGGAGGAAAGCCACACGGACACGGGGAGAACATGCTAACTCTTGGATTCGAACCCAGGATCTTCTTGCTGTGAGTCGAGAGTGCTATCCATTGAAAATGTGTGCTCTTGGAATCATATGTCAGATTAATAAATTAAAATGATTCCTTATGAAATGAGAAATATTAATATGTATTCATAACTCGCCCGTAACGTGCCTGGCTAGTCCATATCTGATTGGAATCACACAAACAAATTCTTTGCACGTCCACAGGAGCGGTTTTGCACTAAGCCTGTGCAGCAGATGCATTGTGTTGGTTTTAAGGTATCCCCGCAGTGAAATGGCGGGGTTAGTTACATTACGGCAGTTACACAACTTCACAACTATCGAGTAATAACACAGGGACTGCTACAAGAGTCAGTGTGACAGGCAGCCATTGTTATACAACTCCAAGGGACCACTTAAATAAATAAAGCCTTCAACATTGAACAATGGTGTTGGTTTAATGAGACCAGATAGTGGGGGCATCACTCACCCCAAGGGGTCTGATGGACTGGAATAAATACAGCTGTTGGACTGGTTTTGTCACAGCAAGACAGCAGTGAAAGTCAATATACTGTATTTTTTTAGCTTTCATATTAGCTGTGAAAACAGTATGTGGAATTCTTTTTTTTTTTACATGGCTTCTGAATTCACCAAAGTTTTACATTTCAATTGGAAAACATCACAAAAATTAGCAGTGTATGTAATGTAATGCACATGCAGTGGTACAGCTGCTTGCGTGAGTGCACATTTGAAAGATGTACCAGGTTGAGGAGGAGTGAATAAACGTGGTGTCTGGTTGATTCATTAAAATGTGAGTCATGGACTATTTTGGTGACAGCACTGGGAGTCTGATTTTACACATAACTAGGACCATGGGGTTGTTACGCAGAAATACGACGACTTTCATTCCTCCAAATTGGATAACTAGGATTTACTTTTGCATTACTTCCAGAGGGGACTTTATACACCAGGGGCATTCAGTCAAAGCCCTATGAAAAAACCGAGCACTCGCACCAATCCATTACCCCAAAGTTAAGGACAAATCGGCTTAGCTGGTAGACTGAATGCCCCACAGTCATCCATCCAAATAGACGGCCGCTCATTGGTGGTTTGGGCCTAATTGCATACTCTCGTTTTTTCCTCCTTGCTGAATTTTTATGTTATTGAGCCGACACCCTTAATTTGGACACAGGTCGACCTGCGATGTTTAAACTCATAATACTTTATAGTTTCACATGTTATGTAGTCTCTGATCCACTACATGTATACTGCTACATATTTACTGAATCAGTACCCTACATGTATACTGCTACATATTTACTGAATCAGTACCCTACATGTATACTGCTACATATTTACTGAATCAGTACCCTACATGTATACTGCTACAAATTTACTGAATCAGTACCCTACATGTATACTGCTACATATTTACTGAATCAGTACCCTACATGTATACTGCTACATATTTACTGAATCAGTACCCTACATGTATACTGCTACATATTTACTGAATCAGTACCCTACATGTATACTGCTACATATTTACTGAATCAGTACCCTACATGTATACTGCTACATATTTACTGAATCAGTACCCTACATGTATACAGCTACATATTTACTAAATCAGTACCCTACATGTATACTGCTACATATTTACTGAATCAGTACCCTACATGTATACTGCTACATATTTACTGAATCAGTACCCTACATGTATACTGCTACAAATTTACTGAATCAGTACCCTACATGTATACTGGTACATATTTACTGAATCAGTACCCTACATGTATACTGGTACATATTTAATGAATCAGTACCCTACATGTATACTGCTACATATTTACTGAATCAGTACCCTACATGTATACTGCTACATATTTACTGAATCAGTACCCTACATGCATACGGCTACATATTTACTGAATTAGTACCCTACATGTATACTGCTACATATTTACTGAATCAGTACCCTACATGTATACTGCTACATATTTACTGAATCAGTACCCTACATGTATACTGCTACATATTTACTGAATCAGTACCCTACATGTATACTGCTACATATTTACTGAATCAGTACCCTACATGTATACTGCTACAAATTTACTGAATCAGTACCCTACACGTATACTGGTACATATTTACTGAATCAGTACCAGTGGCGGCTCCTGAGCTGAAAATTGAGGAGGCAGAAAACTTCCCCTTAAACTGATTATTGGTCTCAATCATTTTTAAATCAGTTTCCTTGATTAACAATAGGCTACATCAGCGTTTAATTCACAAATTACTCATTGCCATCAAATGTAGCCAGTTCTCCTCAATTATGCTATTAGGCAAGTAATGAAATTTTTTAACTTGCATTGCAAAATTGTGCACATTTTAATCAACATTATAATTGTGGATACATATGCTCTTCGTTCTCCGCACTCTAATTCCGAAAATATTTATGGAAATTAAATTATCTTAAAGCTCAGCTTTTGTTAGATTATTTTTATTGCAGGTTGTGCTTTTTTCGTAAAGTGTACTTTTCCGTTTAATCTCCCTAACATGATGTGAAGAATGAAGCTGTGTCTTCACCTGCAATTGGATTATTCAGATCATTGGCACACGTGTTAATCAAGGAAAATTATTGAAAAAAGATTAGGACCAATAATCAGTTTAAAGGGAAGTTTTCTGCCTCCTCAATTTTCAGCTCAGGAGCCACCACTGATCAGTACCCTACATGTATACTGGTACATATTTAATGAATCAGTGCCCTACATGTATACTGCTACATATTTACTGAATCAGTACCCTACATGTATACTGCTACATATTTACTGAATCAGTAGCCTACATGTATACTGCTACATGTTTACTGAATCAGTACCCTACATGTATACTGCTACATATTTACTGAATCAGTGCCCTACATGTATACTGCTACATATTTACTGAATCAGTACCCTACATGTATACTGCTACATATTTACTGAATCAGTACCCTACATGTATACTGCTACATATTTACTGAATCAGTACCCTACATGTATACTGCTACATATTTAACCTAGGAATATCAGTTCCCTGTGTTTACTAGTTCCCTGTGTTTTCCTGGCTGTTCATTATAGTTTATAATAGTATTTAGAATAGAAGTGTAGTATTGCTGATTTACCCACAGCTTACTGTGAACTACAGTCAACGTTCATTACTAGGGATAGCTGCTACATTATGGGAAGGATGTGCTTTGTCTTGTCTGTTCTGTAGTGATATTGATGATGTCTCTGTATGTAATGTGGAGTGAAAGATTCGGAGAACCAAACGCCACAACCAAGGAATCTGAAAGCATAATTCGTTAGAAATACGCCACTAAGCGGACAGCTCCGCAGTAACAGGGGAAATAAAACAAAATAATGGGAATAAAACCCTCCTGGCGCAAGCCAACGCAAAACAACCCCAAAAGAGGGCAACTCGGCGATAGCGAGTAGTAAACAACAAAGGAACCTCACGCACTCACACAAGAGGCGTATAACTAGAGGTCAGAGAAAAACAAAAGAAAGCCCGTGTAACAAGGGCGAAAGAAACGTAATAGAAAAATAACCTGTTACCTACAGCTCTAGGTGTGAACGAGCTGACAAAAAGGTAACAGGTAGAGGAAAATAAAAGGGTAAAGAGAGAAGGAAACAAAAAGACTAAATAAATCTTTACCCTAACTCCTTAACCGAACTACCTATGTTTCTGACGAGTAACAACCAGAAACATAGAGAACGCTATCCTTTTCCTTACCGACTCTGATAGTCAAAAGCAAAGACAATCTCGAAGCGTCGGCAATGCGGAACACCTGTGCTATTTATAACCGGCAGGAAATCCAAAACAGGTGAAAGGAATAATTGCCGGGCGAGATTCAAACACCGAAACGGATGCAGAAAAATCCGATAGATCGCCCCGATGTCGTCAAACAAAAGAACGACCGCAGAAACAACAGCAGGCTGCCAGAAACCATGACACTGTATGCACTTATTGTACGTCGCTTTGGATTAAAGCGTCTGCTAAATGAATGTAATTTAATGTAATATTTACTGAATCAGTACCCTACATGTATACTGCTACATATTTACTGAATTAGTACCCTTGCCCAGGGCGGGTACTGAGCAAGAAGGTAGCCTACTCGGTTTGAATCCCGGCGAAGGGCCTTTCTGTGTGGACTTTGTATGTTCTCCTCGTGTCCGTGTGGGTTTCCTCCGGGTACTCCGACACACAATCCAAAGACATGCAGGTTAGGCTAATAGGAGACTCTAAATTGCCCATAGGTATGAGTGTGTGGTATGAGTGAGTGAATGGTGTGTGTGCCCTGCGATGGATTGGCAACCTCTCCAGGGTGTATTTCTGCCTCTCACCCAGTGCATGCTGGGATAGGCTCGCTGTGACCCTGAGCAGGAATAAGCGGGTCAGATAATGGGTGGATGAGCACCCTTGCCCTACTATTGCACTCCAGGATTTTGAGGATTTTTGATTTGGAAACATTCTAAAAATAAATTTCTATCCACACGCTATACCATGTGAACTTTAAATGGATAATACAAACATCGATAGTAAAGTGGCATATGGTACATTCACAGAAACTAAAGATCATAACCTGACAGAAATGAAAATGTAATGATATAAAAAACACAAGGCTATATATTTTGTTGTGGACTTTTCTAGATGACTAACTGATATATTATTCATACATTTCTAAAGATCACAAGAGAAAAAATGAAAAATAGTTACCTGGCAACCCCAAAAAAAAACACAAAAAACTAAAACAACAAAAAAAAACAAAAAAAAAACAGATAAGTTGGAAGTACAAATAGGCTATAGCATTTCAATTAAAAGTCAATTTGTTGGACCATTACCCCCACAAGTATATCTCCCTCTTGGCTCCTGTAAAATTCTAAATCACCACATCATCACAAGGAGCAAGAATTCATCAAACTTTACCGATCATAAATTTGCATCCAAATTTCCATCTATGGTAGAAAAAGAAAACAACAAGTTAACCCTTAAGTGGCAAAAATGTAGAATATTCCTGATCCATAATTTAATCAAATATATTAATCATCATGGTAATGAAATAAACCCTGTTATAGGTACTGCATACATCACATCAAGAAAGTGATGTTTTACGCTAGTATTTGAAACTTTAAGTCGAAAAACAGGTCCATTGATGTTTAAGCGAGGAACGCGCAGCGACGCACGGCTGGTGCCCTGCCTCCTGGCCTCATCGGTAACGGAAAGGGCATCTGTCTCGCCGTCAGCGCGGGAGGCCGAGGAAGAGGAGCCTGGATATGATCCAGCGTTCACCTTAGGGGAGGCGGCCCGGACGAAACCAAGCGCCTGGTTAGGCTGTAATCAATGGTGTCAGGACCTTTCCCATATCCAAGAGGATCCCGCGTGTCGCACGGCGGGTGATACCGCTGACAGCTGAGCCGTTAATGAGTCTTTGCAGGGCAGTCTAAGGAGTATGGTCTGCTTCCCTGAGAGAGTTTGCTATCATTTATCACCATGTCCAGTACAGGAAAGGTCACGGCGTCGCAACTACAGTATCCTGCTGGAACAAACTGTTTCTGGATGGGTTTTATATGCCGTTAAGGGAGCTATTTGTCATCAAACCTAAATGATTTATTTAGATTCACCGTAAGTCATTATTTTGACTTCCCAATAATACATGGCTTGTCTTCCCAATAATACATGTCTTCACTGATATAATGCACTCTCAATTGCTTAAATACGAGTGTGAGACAATTCCTATGATTAGACGTACCACAGCCAGGCTTAGACAAATTAAGGTTTATTCGATTTGGTACCGTACAAATTAATTTTTCAAAACATCTAATTGAAATGCTGTCAGAACTAATATTTCCTGCCATCATTCAACATATATTTAGCACTCAGATTATTATAAATCTGTGTTCCTTTGCATCAAAAAAATAATTAGTGAAGTTTTAAATTTTAATTAGACGTTAATGGGAGAGTGCCATCTGTTCTTATTATTTAATGACAGAGAGATCAAAGTGGAATGCTGTCTGTAACAGGTAAAAGAGTAAATAATTTAATTAACAGATTATGCAGCTGGTTTGCTATATTAAGTCTAATGGGAGAATCAATGTCACAGCAGTGTAAAAGTGAAAAAGCCTATACGACGGTTTTATGCCCCGTTCCCCCAGGGTTTGACATGCTATGTTGTGCTAATGAAAACGTTTCCCCAGGTTGGCCTTGTAACAAGGTCACTCCTTGCGGTGAAGGCTGGGTGCAGAACACATGCCCACAAGTTCCTCTGCATTGTCCATTTATGTCGAAGACTTGATCCTGCTTAACCATGATATGATGCAAGTAAGATAACATATAATATAGTGGGTTCAGAAAGAACATTATATGCTTTGTGCATGTGAGTAATTTTCCATTTTTAATGTTGGAAATCATTCGTAAATGCACCATTGTAAAAGACATTTGTTTTATGCATTTATACGGTGATGAATATACTGTGTGTGTATATATACAGTCAGTGAGCACCATAATTCATTGGACAGTGACACATTTTTTGTTATATTTACTTTTTGAGTTTGAAAGGATACAATGACAATGAGGGTACTTTCATCCATATCGGATGAACTGTTTAGAAATGATAAAACCTTTTGTACATAGTCCCATAGGCCATCAAAAATATTGGACAGTTTAACATAATGTAGAATAAAGTAATAATTTTTAATATTTGATCGCATATCC
Organism: Synaphobranchus kaupii; assembly: GCA_029718625.1. Lineage (NCBI taxonomy): Eukaryota > Metazoa > Chordata > Actinopteri > Anguilliformes > Synaphobranchidae > Synaphobranchus > Synaphobranchus kaupii. Next base: position 140,505,274 of record CM056376.1, on the reverse strand, counting down.
TTTGCATATGACTTCCTGATGTCTGTGACGTGTGACCCAACAATATTAAAAGACTCTTGATATCTTATTTTCTGGTACTCATACAATAACCTCTCTGCATTTGAATGGATCTCTATGGGAATTGGGGGGTGGGACTAGATTTAGCTGTAAATTACACTGGAACAGTATGGAACACATGGTTGGCTAAATGGCTCTAAGTCAACAAGGGTTTGACGTATCAAACAAGCCTTAAACCATCACTCTGCTGCCAGATATGCAGTAGATATGGATGGATAACTTGAAGGGTTTCTTCTCCTGACTTGCGTTCAGTAGGAAAATTTGTCAGGAGAAACATCCCTTAAAGTAATCCATCCATACCTACTGCATGCCAATTAACAACACAATCTCAAATGAATCTGGATTAGTTTAATTAATTAAACCAATGACACAGACTTGCTGACCTGGCCATGGCTATTTCATGGCTATTTCACTAACTGCATCTGTGAGCATTTACAATTTGAATTACCCAGCCTGCACTTCCAACCAACGGAAGAATATTATCCTCAACAGAGCTCATTTCACAAGGTTTTCCAGGGAGGCCTGATCAATTTGGAGGGAATTAGAAACCCAGGTAATAACACGGGCAGGTTAATAGGATTCTGTAAACCAATATAACCGCATGACAGACTTGAAATGGATAACGCATTCAGCGAAGGAACGCGAGGCGTTCGACCTTGGACGAGCTTACTCGGGGATGTGCCTGTATTTGCATTGTCTGGGCAAGGTGTAAAACGGTCAATTGTTCAATTATTGAATCGAGTCTTGAATAGTAATCAGTGCTGCAGGGGGATATCATTAGTGACACCTCCACGCGTGCTGAATTTGTATCCCAGAGCAGCGAAAGCTTTTAAAATATGGTAACACAGCAAATTACAGAGAACTTAAGAAGGGACGTACACTAGCGCTAGCTATATGCACGCATCCCAGTTCATGATGACCACCGGAATTAAAAAAAGGACACAGACTTAAACCTCAAATTTAACTCAAGTTGTCTCATGAGAGTGGATACTACCCCTTTACACGGCCCAGTGTGCCTTATCTCAGGGGTGCATCACAATATTCTTCACTCCCCACCTCCTTTCCTCGACACCCCTACTACCACTCCTCTCCTACCCAGAAGTATGCAAAATTATTTGCATGTACAGTATGAAATGTACCGGGCATTGTGGTTTGAGTCAAGACGTTAATTAATATGTAACCATTAATATGTACTTGTAATGTAATCAGCAACATTAGATTAAAACACAAAGATCCGTTTTCTAGCATTCCCTAGATCAGCGCTCCTCAACCCTGTTCCTGGAGATCTACCGTCCTGTAGGTTTTCACTCCAACCCTAACAAAGCACACCTCATTCAACAGCTGGAGATCTCGTTGAACTGCTAATTAGTAGAACCAGGTGTGCCAAATTAGGGTTGAAATGAAAACCTGCATGGGTCCTCCAGGAACAGGGTTGGGGACTTGCCCTAGATCATGGATACTCAAATCTGGCCCTCAAACCCAAGTCCAGCCCTGGTTTTCTTTTCTCCCAGGTATTTAACTGAACAATTAATAGTGCTACTGATTGGCCAGACTGTCTTCACACCTGACTCCCAGGTAAAGGGAGGGTGGAAAACCAGTTGGTCTCAGCCCTTGGGGGCCAGTACCCTAGATGCTACTTGGATCAACTGTACGGCTGTACATTAACCAGATGCTCTTGGATGTTCCGAGATCCAGGCACAAAAATAGAGGCGACCGAGCTGTTTGCGGTGGCTGCCCCTAATCTCTGGAACAGCTTACCTATTCATATAAGAACTGCTCAGACCCTGGAAACTTTTAAGTCGCTGCTGAAGACCCTCATCTTCTCGTTGGCATTCAATTCGAGTTGAGCTTGACACCTTGACCTCATCTTCTACTGTGCCGCAATTCTATTTATTATATTTATTGTTTTCTTTTTCTTTTATTCTTATTTGTTATTTACTTTTATATTTGTTTATTTAGGTATTTTAAGCCTGTTCAGCACTTTGGTCAACTGTGGTTGTTTTAAATGTGCTATACAAATAAATTTTGACTTGACTTTACTTGACTTGACACTTTGATCTACTGCTACCCACCTGTTAATGTATCCTTCTGCATGGCGCTGTTGAACTCACTTATCTCCAGGTATATGCACCAGAGACACCATTGCAGCGGAGTCCAATGGAAGAGCTGCTGACACAATCTCATGCTGTTACATCTAATATTTTCACTGGGAGAGGAAGTGACAGGTCTCTTTTTGCAGGCAATTGTGCCGCCGTTCAAAACGCTGTCTGCTGTTCGGTTAGTAGGGTCTGGGTGTCCTATATTACCCCATCTGTTTGGGGCTCCATTTCATGACTCCCCAGCTTTATATTCTGCGGGACATTTACCTCACTCTTTGGGGGACACAGCCGCACTTAAACACAAATAGCCTGTTAGTCTTGTGGAATCTAAGAGTAAGGGGCAGTCGCTGCCAAACCTTCTCATAAAATGGGGCTGTCACTTCCCATAGGAAGAGACGGGGGAAAAGTGTACGGGAAAAAAAGAATCGCCATTGATAGTAAGACCTGATAGAAGGTTTTCCCAGGAAGTTAGTATTTATGGGCTGCCATTGATAATCAATGGAAGCCCATAAATATTAACTTCCTGGGAAAACTTTCTATCAGGTCTTACTATCAATGGTGATTATTTTTTGGCGAGCCCTTTCATTGCGGTTGTACAGAAAATCACACAGATAATTGGAATAGCTTTCACTGTGGTTTTTTAAGAGCTCTGACACAGAGCTACTTACATTTACCAGGTAGAGAAGGAATAGCAACCCTGATGAGAGAGAGGAAGTTATTAAAACTTAATTTTGCTATAGTGATTATACAAACACAAAATCCACTTTAGTAAAATACAGAGTGAACATAATAATGGACTGCCTCCAATGATGGGTCACTTTTCCATTTGGACCCATATTCAATTCAAATGGAGGAAAAAGCACAAGGAAGATTGTACTTTCATGGCACTCTCAGTTGGCTGCTGTAAATGCATTGCATTGCTTGGGAAAATAGGCATATGGAAACTGTTTCTCCCTGGAAAATGAAATGCCATTGAGCACAGTAGAGAGAGAGCTGCACACGGGCACAGAAACGTGGTCATGCTCATGACTTTTTCATTAAGACAAATGCCTGTCATGAGCATCTGAGAAAGTCCCAACGGCGTTGTAATGAATTCATGTTCCTCCAGCGGAGAGGGCAGTTCATTACATGCATGCGTTTCCACGCCAGAAACTTGTTGTAACCGTGCAGCTGTGTATTGCATTTCCTAAATGTTCGCCCATTATTTTACTAAATGTAACGTAATGTGCATGGGGTAAGAACATATGGGGCCCTATCTTGGCGATCTTGGTGCTTGGTCTAAGCGCATGGTGCTAAGTCCATTTAGGGCGTGTCCAAGTCTACTTTTTCCTATTTTAACGGCGTGTTTTTTGGGCGACCAATTGCTTCCATCTCACCTTAGAAAACGCCAAATTAGCCTGCTTGTTTAACGAATTTCGTTTGATTATGCAATTAACTCATGTTCAAGCTTCATCCGAAGTTCATTAGGCTACCTGCATTCTAATTTTGATTAATAACATAAATAACGTTATTTTGCCTTAATGATGACACTAAATATGATAAATCTGTCAGGTTGGCAACCCACAGGTTCAGCATATTTTCCCTTATTTTATAATGTCCTGCTTATGGAAATGCGACCAACCTATTTTACTGGTAGCGTAATGCTTTAAAACGATCCACTTTCCCAGGAAGACCGTGAAAAGTGTGATTTACAGCAGAGGAAACAGACCTGCTTCTGTAAAGCGCACATGCAAATAATGGCATTAAAATGAACTGTAAATTAATTTTGTAACGTGCTGCAAATTTTGTTTCTAATTAGCCGCTTAGTTCTCTTAAAAATCTTCAGTTAGTGGAATAACAGGTGAAATCAGCGGGGTTTTAATAAGCTGAGGGTATGGAAACCTTGTCACTGTAATTAAAAAAATATGAAGGACTAAGAATAGCTAAGGTTACAATTCAGTTAAAGGGTAAGTTCGCTATTTTGGACCTTGGACCCTATTTGCGGTCCGTCTTCCATGAACCTGACCCATGAAGTCCATTTTTTCGCTGATCGGTCCAGTATTGAGTTCGCTACAGATTTCCTGTAGGCTCTCACTGGGCTACAATAGAAGTCAACGGGGCAATTAGAAATGTTCGATAAATGTGCTTTCATGTACAATAAATGAGATGGGAAGCTCAGGGTGTATTGTTACCGGTCTCAGTATGCTCTCCTGTGAAATGTATCTCAATCCGAACATTTTTACGTGCTTGGCATGGCTTGGAAGTAAGCATTTCTCTGTTGCTTGTTTTCGCTGCTCCCACGGAGTACTATGTGTCGGGGGTAGGGGAGCGGGAAGGTGTGCCGGCCGTTTACGAAACTATCTAGTTGAGCAGTCTGCGTTTGTTTACCTGCAGCAACGTAGGCTACAATTTCCACAAAAAAACTTGGATGATGGATGACTATAATGATTGAAGACGAAGAATTCGATTTTGACTTTGACGTTACTGGCTACAGATTTGAGCCAGAATACACGGACACGGAACTACAAGAGATGGATAATAAGAGAGCAAGAGAAGAGAGAGAGGCTAAAGTTGCGCAGATAATGTTATCCGAAGTCAGTGCGAGGTAGTGCGGTCGGATAAATAGTTCTGTTTCAAATGGAACTGTTGTTTCAACGTTCGGTTTGCGTTTGCGATAGCCTACATTTCACAGGAGAGCATACTGAGACCGTAAGAATACACACTGAGCTATAAAAGCACATTTATCGTTGTTTTTCCATAACATTTCTAATTGCCCCGTTGACTTCTATTGTAGCCCAGTGAGAGCCTACAGGAAATCTGTAGCGAACTCAATACTGGACCGATCAGCGAAAAAATGGACTTCATGGGTCAGGTTCATGGAAGACGGACCGCAAATAGGGTCCAAGGTCCAAAATAGCGAACTTACCCTTTAACATGATGACATTTATCTCTGTTTTTTAACCATAGGCTATCGAAAAAACCTTATGTATGCACAGCGAATCCGCTGTAGCCTAGGCTATTTGAAAAATAATAAAAGCAATATTCACTGGACAAGGTTTTGAACTTTTTTCAGTCACAAACCATTCTATTTACTTACAGGCTGTATTCCTAGATAAACAGAGCTGTATTGTAATGACGTCTGAAGCGCATTTTCAGAACTCAAAAGTTTGTCTATTGCAGTGCGTAAGTTTTCCATTGAATGACAATTCACGCATTAGGTGTAAATGACAATTCGCGCATTAGGCTTGATATAGGTGTTATCAGCTCCTTTTTAATGGATAGCCATTGTCCCGTACCATCGCACATCGCCTGGATGTTGATGGAGTGGGCTGAGAGCAATGTAATGTGGCATCATTTCCCTTCGCCGAGGGAAAGGTATGTGGACCTATGGAACCTTTTATTATTATGCATTTTTGATATAGCCTACACAATAATAATATTTCACATTGTGATCTAGATATTTTAGTCATGCTTGTGCGCGCCCCTGTGTGTAACAGACAGGAGGGTACGCGCGTTGTGCACACGCCTATGTAGACGCACTTATATGCGCCGTTAAAATAACATGTAAACAACTGCGACATGACTTTAGACCAGGTTTGTGGTGGTTCTAGCGCAAGCGCTTTCTGCTGGCTCAAGATAGCAATACACCAAAAAGAATCCTGGCCACTCCTCATCTTAAGACCAACACGCCCAGTTCACTTGTAATGGGCGCAAGAATACATGCTAGTTAAAGGACGTAAGCGTTAGGCGTTATAATGAACCTAGCACCGGGTGTAAGATAGCAAAGACACTTGCGTTTGGGTTAGCGCCGCTTTGCGCCGGGTGTAAGATGTAAGTGTAAGGCCCATGGTCTGTATCACCATAATTGCACCTACATTTGCACATCTGCAGACCAATTTCACATATGCGACATGCTACAAACAAACAGCGGAAATGATAACTGCTTGTCAGGACGACGAGAATGACCGTGATTGTCAGTCAGAGGAACACACGTAGAGATAGTTTATAGTTTGCAAAGCAATTAGGCTGGATTTGTGGTGTTTGTAATAATAATGCATCACGTGTGTTTCTTGAGAAATCTTAATATGAGAGTGCATGTATGGGAACAGTGCAAGTGCCATGTTTGTCCGGGGGGAAATTTGGTCTTTTGTTTACATCTTGTTTTCTTCCATTTCGACACACTTTGCCCATGATTTTTTATACACAATTTATGTTGTTCTACCATCATTTAAAAGAATAAACCTGACCATAAATTGAAAGTGGTAATTAACTCGAAAATAAGATATAGAGTTTTCATGTTTGTTAGCGTTCTGCAAAAATAAAATGTATAAACACATAAACGATAATAGAACGCATCGCAAAGTGGAGTCATTTGCACTTAACAGCAAAGATAATTGATTTACGGGAGATGGGAATGTTCTATAATGTTGTCATGACAACTGAGCCAGCAACGGGGTCAAAGTTTAATGCAATTTGCGTCTCGGCGAAGGGCACAACTATGATCGTGATGATAACAAATCGTCGCTCTAGTATAAACTAAAAGTTGTCGCGAACGACCATCAAATCTCCAGCGGCACAACAATCATACACCGCTGAACTGTAAACTATATCTTTTACAGCCACAGTCATTTTTGTCTTTTACAGCCACAGGGAGTTTTTCCTTGCCACTGTTGCCTTTGGCTTTCTCTTGTGGGGGGTTTAGGCTGGGTTTTTCTGCGAAGCGCATTGTGACAACTAGTTGTGAAATGCGCTATATAAATAAATATTGATTTGATGTTTCAGGCTGAAACACAGAAGCACACAGCAGGATCTCCAGACTTACCAGAAAGGTAATGCGTTGACTTGTACACGCTCATAAATGCAAATAGCACAGAAATGCATTCATTAACTTTTGATAATGCATTCTTGATTCAAGCATAAACATTAAACCACAGATCAGCGTATCTTCAGAACATATGCCAATACATATTAGTTTTGCTTTCTTTGCAAGCGCAGTCTGCCGAGTTCAGAAAGTGCTCAACTGAATTTTTTTTAATTTGTGAAGAGGAAAAAAAGAACACTTGAAGGGCATGTAAATTTAATCCTGGCCTAAATGCTGGCGGTCATAAAAAACCAACAGCCAGTGAGATGAGAGACAAATGACTAGCTATTCAAAAAAAAAAAAAAAAAAAAACTTTTATGATAATGACAAAATGCCTGAGGCAATTGCAGCGCAACATTTACGCAAGAGAGTCGCGCGCAGCGACAATTATTCTGATTCGATGTGGCAAGTTCTAAATACCTCCGGCACACCACTGAGGCCCAACTGCTTCTTACATATGCAAGAAGCATGCACAAATTCAATCACACTACCTTGTTCATGCCATCTGCTAGAATCTCCTTTTCACCATCCTCCTTGCAGTGCTCTTTAATGTGGTCAGGTACACTGCGTATTTCAGTGCAGTCTCATTTGGATGGTAAACATTCAGCAGGTTCCCTTGATATTTAGTTAATTAAATTTTATTATTACGGTGTCAGAGTATTTGATTTGATTGCCGATGATGGTAATGTACTTTGGCAACTAAGTTAAACCTTAATTTATGTTCAGTGAACACACATAAACATGTTTGGTACGGAGAGGGAACAAAACATTTGGAAGCAAATTAAGAGTTAGGCCACCATATGTGGCCAGTTACAGCATGTATGTACCGTGGGTTAGAATCTACCTGCATCCTGGCGTTCTACAGGACTGTGACATTACTCTTAAATGACAAAATCAATGAATCTCTCTTGATAATAGAAGTGGAATGCACTAAGGGGTCAATTTACTAAGATCACAAATAAGGGGCCCTATCTTGGCGATCTTGGCGCTTGGTCTAAGCGCATGGCGTAAAGTCCATTTAGGGCATGTCCAAGTCCACTTTTGCTATTTTAACGGCGTGTTTTTTGGGCGCTAAACACGGCACAGCATGCAAGTAGGCTGAACCTAGTCTCTTCATTAATTATAGGTGTGTCTTGGGCGTGACATGCAATAAACCAATCAAAATGTCATATCCCATTCCCTTTAAAAGCCTGCTTTTCCACCTCGGCGGATTGCTTATATGATGGCGAAACAGACATGCGCGTGCGTGTTTAGTGTGATCAAGGAATAGGCTATATGGATCACTAGTAGCCTATGATAAATATTATTCGGACAAACCATTATGAGTTCCCGGTCATTTCCGACAGTGCTGTTATTTTACAAAATATATGCGGTTAAATTTCGTTAAAGGCACCTGCAACAGCTGATAATAAGCTACCAATGGCTTCCGTCTCAACTTAGAAAACGCCAAATTAGCCTGCTTGTTTAACGAATTTCGTTTGATTATGCAATGAAGCAATGAACTCATGTTCAAGCTTCATCCGAAGTTCATTACCTGCATTCTAATTTTGATTAATAAAATAAATAACGTTATTTTGCCTTAATGATGACAATAAATACAATAAAGCTGTCAGGTTGGCAACCCATAGGTTCACGCATATTTTCCCTTGTTTTATAATGTCCTGCGTAATGCATTAAAACAATCCACTTTCCCAGGAAGACCGTTAAAAGTGCGATTTACAGCAGGGGAAACAGACCTGCTCCTGTAAAGCGCAAATGGTATTAAAATGAATTGTGAATTAATTGTAACGTGCTGAAAATTTGTTTTCGTTTATAAGACGCTTAGTTCTCTTTAAAATCTTTTGTTCAGTTATGGAATAACAGGTGAAATCAGCGGGGTTTTAATAAGCTGAGGGTATGGAAACGTTGTCACTGTAATTAAAAAAATATGAAGGACGAAGAATAGCTAAGGTTACAATTCAGTTAACATGGTGATATTTAGCTCCGTTTTTTAACCATAGGCTATCGGAAAAAACCTTATGCACAGCGAACCCGCTGTAACCTAGGCTATTTGAAAAACAATAAAAGCAATATTCACTGAACAAGGTTTTGAACTTTTTTCAGTCACAAACCATTCTATTTACTTACAGGCTGTATTCCTAGATAAACAGAGCTGTATTGTAATGACATCTGAAGCGCATTTTCAAAACTCAAATGTCCGTCTATTTCAGTGCGCGAGTTTTCCATTGAATGACAATTCACGCATTAGGTGTAAATGACAATTTGCGCATTAGGCTTGATATAGCTGTTATCAGCTCCTTTTTAATGGATAGCCATTGTCCCGTACCATCGCACATCGCCTGGATGTTGATGGAGTGGGCTGAGAGCAATGTAATGTGGCATCGTTTCCCTTCGCTGAGGGAAAGTTATGTGGACCTATGGAACCTTTTATTATTATGCATTTTTGATATAGCCTACACAATAATAATATTTCACATTGTGATCTAGATATTTTAGTCATGCTTGTGCGCGTCCCTGTGTGTAACAGACAGGAGGGTACGCGGGTTGTGCACACGCCTATGTAGACGCACTTATATGCGCCGTTAAAATAACATGTAAACAACTGCGACATGACTTTAGACCAGGTTTGTGGTGGTTCTAGCGCAAGCGCTTTCTGCTGGCTCAAGATAGCAATACGCCAGAAAGAATCCTGGCCACTCCTCATCTTAAGACCAACACGCCCAGTTCACTTGTAATGGGCGCAAGAATACATGCTAGTTAAAGGACATGAACGCAAGGCGTTATTATGAACCATGCGCCGGGTGTAAGATAGCAAAGACACTTGCGTTTGGGTTAGCACCGCTTTGTGCCGGGTGTAAGATAGGGCCCATGGGGTGTTATTTTGCGGGCGCAGCCAAAATATTTGCACTCGTTAACATTTCACACTTTGCACGTAATCAACTAGGAGTCATTATGTAAATTACCCCAGCCGCAAACAGCCATATTTAAATGAGAGATTATGCATGTTTAGAATGGTTATACTTTAAGAAAACTGTGAAAAGACTGACAGCAATGTTGCTGTTTTTATGGTATGTTTTTAGTGTAGGGTAGGCTACTGTTACACTGAACATGCTGACGGTTTATTATGAACTGTTTCACTGGATGTCTCTTATTTTTATAAAGTTTTTTATAAATATTTTTATAAAATTTTGAATTGCTTCACTGTTTGTTATAATAGATGTTGTATTGCTTGTTTGATTTAAATACTAGTTACTCTTGTATTCTGTAACACGATTTGCTTTATGATTAAAAAACAAATTCTTACTGTTCATGAAGTAGCCTATGTAAGCTATCCACAAATTCTCTTCTTGTGTATTTTGAGTGTTAGCTATTATTATTATTAGCATCTTATCAATTCCGTGTCTTTTAATACCTGCTTTCCATTTGTACTAAAATGCACCCGCAAATACCTTTTCCCAAACTTCCTTTCAGGCTTAGTAAATCACTTTGCACGTGCTAAAGTAATCCATTTGCATGACCACCTCCCACTATTTCGCGAAATAACGTGAGGACGCCGAATTTAGCATATTCATTCAGGCTAAGCGAGCGCGCGAATGAGAAATCAATGTACCTTTCAATTTTAGCACACACAATCCTCTTGATCACCTCGGACGATTTTTTGTGGGTGGTTTTACACATGTTTTTGTACACGCAAACCTTTAGTAACTCGACCCCTAAATGTCTCAGGAGTTGTTCCATAATATCCCATAAAATTTAATATCTCAACTGAATTCAGATCTGGTGACTGAAAAGCCATGACATATGACTAACTGTCATCTTGAAAGACATCCTTCTCTGCAGGAAGGAAATGCTCTCTGGCATGCGGAAATGTTGATCAGTCAGCACAATTAAGGAATGATTGACGTTGACCTTGCCTTCAAAAGGTACAAGTGCCCCCTACATCCACTCTCCTCTTAAACTTCAGACATTACTTACTACTTACATCACAAAACGGTATTTTACGACAAGATATGAAAATCTGTAATTTGTTTCCTCATTTATATACAATACAGCTTTAAACTGGAAAAGGGGGCAGTGGTAATTAACCTTAACATGTTTTTTTTTCTATTAAACTCTCCTGAAAGACTTGAATGAACCCATTAAAAAAATGAAGCAGAACTATTTATGATGCAAGCTGTATATTCAAGGACGGCAGCAGTGCCCATTTTGTTTGTTTAGTTTGCGTTCTTTGAACAAAAGCTTCACATTAAGAGGAGATTATGTGAACATTTTCAGGACAAGAATACACTAGAGTAGCCACAGGCCAGGTGATCCAATATCACATTGAAAACAGGCTGGTAGCTCTTTCGTGCAATTAAATGTCGGCTGTAAAACAAGTTGAAAATATTTGACTAAATTCTCCACGCTTACCTTTGAGAATAGAAATAAATGAAAATAACCACCAACAGCCCACACTATTTACTAATTATATTATAAACCATAAATACGTTGGGCACAAAAAGGACTTACAAAAACCAAACATTTGAACTAAAGAATAGCCTTGCGGGTTAATCCTTTACTCTGCTATCACTTCCTTTCATATTCCCGCTCTCAAACACCCGCCTATTGATATGAAGGGCACAAGCTCAGGTTGATAACATGGCTATCCATTCAGCTTCAAAACTGCATAAGTGAAGGGCAGACTGCTCATTAAGACCTGGGTGTTGTGCTTATACTCAGTCTTTCATGTTCATCTGTCTCTTCTGACCAGCAAGGACAGCCAGGATTACCTACTAGAAACCACTTTGCTCAGTCATTGCCAGCTGTCCGTCATGGTCTGAAGACACACCCCTTCAGACACTACCTTGACTCACCCATCAATCTAGTACCACTTTCATATAGCACTTGTATCTCGTTTCTTGTATCCTGTATCTTACTTCTCTAACAGTCTCATGTAGCACTAGATCTAGTCTTGTCTTGATCTTGATGTTGTAGTTTATCTTGTCTTCCTGGTTTAGCTTTAAAAAGTAGCCATAGCTTACTGTGTGAACTAGACTTGATATTCATATCTATGGATAGCTGCTACATTATGATAGAACTGTACATTTTCTGACCTCTTTGTAGTTGTTTCAATGACCTTCAGTATGCACTCATAGTAGGTTGCTTTGGATAAAAGGGTCTGCCAAATTAATGTAATGTAATGTAAGAAACATTTCTGCAACTCAGAGGTTTTGAAATCAACAGGAAAACTTTTTACAATTTCTCCAAAAGTAATGGTCATATGCTCTTCTGCTTTAAAATAAAACTGTACAGTAATATTTCAAATTTATAAAATGAATAAATCATTTTTTAGAAACTACATTGAACATATTTATACAGTAAATGACATATGGATGTCCTAGCTTTGGAGACTTACACAAATGTTTACTTTCTGAATATTAAACATTAGCACTAATACTGTCAGGCTGAATCTGCAAACTGCGATGCCAAATTGTCTGCTTCAGTTTACTCCGTCTCAAAATTCAATTAGAACTGCCTCATTGCAATCTCTGCATAGACCAGGCTCATAAACCCGCTCCAGTACGAAACTACCCTTGAACACCGGCACTTCTTTAAAAAAAGAAGAAGAAAAATGCTGAAAATATTCATTCATCACAAAATGCTCCATTTAATTTTCTAAAAGAACTTTGCCACCGTAAACTTTTTTACAGCTCTGAATTGCAAACACAGGTAATGAGGCTTATATAATAAACAGAATACAAAATACCATATAAACAAACCATAATTTCGATTCTTCTTTAAACTTAAGAGCTATTCATTTGTTAACTTAAAGGTGCAGCTGTTCTTTGTAAACACACAATAGGCTCATTACGCCTCTTCTTCTATGCTGATTGGCTTCCCTCTGAACAGAACTTCCTATGTCAGTCACCTCCACTTCTTACAACCACAGAATTGAGCACAATTGCACTCTTCACCTTTTTTAAAGTAGGCCTATTGATGAAAATTTTATGAATTTTATAAAAAATAGTTTGTTCCTTTTGTCACAATGCTTTGCTGAATAGGGAATCTGTAAGCAGCAAAATCCCTTCATTCGTGAAGAATAGAAAATATAAAAAAAACTTCCTTAGATGATGCAAAATGAAGACACAACTTAATTAGTTAAATTACCATCACTTAAAAACAATGTCCCTTTCTCAATGTGAAACAGTGCCCAAGAGGGAATGAAACAGATTTGACCATATCAAACAATTAATGCTGAACAAACACAGAACAAAAACAAAGTGTTTTTGTTGTTGTAGCATCATTAACGGTAGCACAGGCAGGCTGGGTTTACAGGGGCAAAGCAGACACGAAGCACAGTTTCCCAACAGATGGTCAATAGACAGTTTCGGTCTGTTTGATCCGCGGCAAAGCAGTTCCAAAAGAGGCTTGAAAACCCATAAAGTTTTCAAAACAGATGTTGCCTCAAATGCACAATCAGATTTGTCAAGGATGAGTGCTCAGCCACTGTGTGAAGACAAGCGACAGGCTGCAAAATCTTCCGCTAAGCCAAAAATATTTACAAAATACATCTGGAAAATACATTTGTCACTGGGGATTTTTTTCTCTCTCTCTCTCTCTGCGATTCGGACCACTTATTTCCACCTCCCTTTCATTGGTTAATAGAGTGAGAAATTGGCAGGCTTGTGAATGGCTTAGAAAGAACAGGAAGGGGTCACATGGTACAGTCTACAGGGATGATCACACACAGTCTGTAAAACACTGGCTGAATTCTTATCATATCTTTATTTCCATAACCTGCGTTAGGGCCTGATCAAACAGAATGCATTTATGAAAGCAGGAGGGCCTTGTTTTCTATGGTACAGATGTGCTAGCTACACTCCTCTGCCCTAACGACCCTCCTCACATTTTTATGACGATGCTCTCTCAGCGCCCTTCAGTTGAAGATGGTCCTACTTTTGTGTGGTGGTAAGTGCTCAGTCAGCCAATCAAATCGATGACGATGCAGGACAAAGAACACCAACACAAATGAAACATGGAGGATAAAGTCAGCTCGCGTTGCGGTCTCAGTGTAATATGCTTTGCTGTTTATGTGTTTACCTTTTTACAATGCACACTCATCTATGTGTGTTCCATTTATTTTATGCAATAGATTTTTCCTTCCATGATAAACCATGGAACCAGAGTGGCAGTGGATCAGTAAGATGTTTTTGCAGTCACGCACACTCACGTGCGCGCACACACACACACACACGCACGCAGGCACATACACACACACATATGCACACATACATTCACACGCACGCACGCATGCACACACACACGCACACACACACGCGCAAACTTGCATGCATGCACACACACGCATGCACGCCCACACACAAACACGCGTGCACGCACACACACACACGTACGTACACACACACGCACACACGCCCACGCACACACACACATACACACACACTCCTTGCTGTGGTTTAACCTCAGATGGTGTCCTTTATGAACTCTTCCTACAGCCACCTAATGTGGGGAGAGCTGTGTGCATTCCAGTGCCCTGTGCATACATTTATTTAACAAGCCCTTCAGTTTCCTGAAAATAAATAAATAAATAAATGTTGTTTAACTACGGCTCTCATTTGGTCCCTGGACCCCTTTGCACTTTTCTCCTCCTTAATTGGATTTTAGGACGACACACATCAAAAGTGCAGAGGTCTCGGGCGCTGGACATGAGGTCACCTCTTCACATTCCTGAAACGCATTGCTTTTGCTCTATACAATCCATAAATGCTCAGACATGGGTTGAATTTAAATAGCCCCAATTTAATTTATAGGTACGCTACGACTGTACAGGATTTAAGACAAGCATGCAAGCACACATACATACTCACGCACACGCACACACACACACACACACACACACACACACACACACACACACACACACACACACACACACACACACACACACACACACGCACAAAGACAGGGACAATGCCATGGTCCTTTCAACACTGCAATCTCTATTTTATTTTATCACTGTCTCTAGACCACCCAAATTATTATCACCTGAATAGATAATGGTGCAGCAGAGAAGTTTAACGTACATTGAATCGTCCACATGTTGTATAGCATGTCCCTGACACAGCACTCTTGCATAATGTACGTTCAGTGTATGTCATAAATTAGGAACCACGTGAAAAATGGTATGCATACAAAATAGTATGCTTAAAACAGCCCTTTGCCAAAGACTGCACAGTTAATATTCCATAACTTTTACATCACAATCTTTATGAGCAAAATAATAATAATAAAAAAACAACGCACTACAATGCATGATTTCATCTTCCCAATTATTTAGGAAAGCGTGATACAAAACAGCATGGATTTCAATAACACCGTCTATATTCACATCCCCAAGTTAATTATATCATCATAAAATAATGAGCTTGTAAGAACTGTGCCACAAAACACACTGTTTAAGAAAGAAACGCACAGTTTATTAATAATAAAGGGATTTAACAACATCTAAGATGATAGCTTAAAACCAGTTTATCAAATACTCTGTGGATGAGTGGCCCAGCTAATGAATTTTATAATTCACACTCCTTTCAGTATCCAGCACAGATAAGTAATTAGCCAGGAATGGAGTAATGTATCACCTCATCTTCCCTGAAAAAGCAGCATTTAAATTACCCAATTGAATGTCTATGCAACCCAGCGTATATTAGGAACTGCTGTTCTTTATAAAGAACTGTGTGTTCTTTATAACTATAATAATAACTTTATTAACAATAACAATAATAATAATAATAATAGCCTTCTTTCTTTCATGAAAAGGTATAATATATACAATTTATTTATAAGGCTGCATATAATCACAAGTAACCACTGACACTTATTGCTTAAATTTGGGTGTGGTGATGAACGAGAATTATACAAACTGACACACTGAAGTATGGTGACATCACTTTTTTTTTTTCTCCCACAGACGTCCTTGTCTAAGATTATGTCCCAAATCAGATTGTGATGAAACGCTGCCTGTCTTTGTAAATAAACTGGTTCTCTTTTAAATTAAGGGTGGCACTGACACATGCTTTTGAGAAGTAATGCAGTACATCTCAACTCCAATTTGTCATGACAGGCCACAACGCAGGATTGGTTTAAAAGTCACCTCTCAATGCAGCCTGGTCTCACTCCCAAGTCGTCACATAGCGACGCTTGGGCAGCTCCTACGGCGTCATGCTTTAGACGCAGAAGGAGGCCTTTTGCGTCATTATTTGACGCACTCGTCTCGAATTTACGAATCCTACTATGGCGAAGGCTTTGCTCATGATAACCGACTGCGAGCATGCCCGCTCAGTCTTCGCCGTGTGCGCGGAGATCTTTCTGATTTCGTGATTCCCGTACCCCACCCCCAACCCCTAAACATAACCTCACAGGAGTTCATGTAACTCGGGCTCATGCCCGAACTGTTAAGATAGTGGGCGTGCCCGACCACAAGAGTTCACGTAACTCTCTACCAGATGAAGAAAAAATAAAAATAAAAAAGCATAATATTGAAGTGCCACAACCAAAGACAAATTATGTGGCCACAACCGTCAATATACGACGCAAAAGGCTGCGTCAATATACGACGCAAAAGGCTACCTTTGGCGTCACATAGCGACGCTTGGGCAGAAGCGTCGCTATGTGACGAGTCCGCGTGAGACCACGTTGCTCAATGATACAGCTGAACAAGCATGTGTTGGTGAGTAGCACCCCTGCAATCTAATTAATGGCTTCAGCTGAATATTCAATTACCCAGAAACCTTGCAACTGCACTGCTGAAGAATAAAGTAGAACTTGCATCAAGACCTTTTTTTTTTACCATAAGTATCAATATTCACTGGCAGGTATGCTTAAAGCATTGTTAAAAAATTTTCGGCAAATTATATGTGAGCTCAGTAAACTCATATAATCATAGAGATAAAAGCAGCCTTCTAATTCAGTTTATTTTTTTTGTTTTTTGTTCCTGACAGATAATATTTCCTGAAATAGATAAGGAAACCTCTGGATGTCTGACTAAAGTTATAGGAAAAAAATGCATCATCAGTTCTGTCAGAAATGCAGAAGTATAGAGGCTGACTCAGCCACCACCCCCCAAACCTTCCCACCCCCTCATAGATGCTCTGGCATACACTGCTGTCACAACACCCTCGCAACAACTTTAGACACCTGCGTCTGTCTTTATTAACGAGAGATCTTCCATGTCAGATAGAGATAAAAGACCTTTGAATTTACTCTGTAGTTTCATCACTTGTCTGCGAGGCTTTTTTTGTGGAATGTTGAACATAAAATTATTTTGAATCTACTATCACATTAGTCATTCTGTGTATGAATTTGAATGAATACTTTACTGTCTCCAGGGGATCTTTTCTTGAGGCATCAGAGAAGGACATAAGATATAATGAAAATATAAAATAATGAAATGTGCCTGCACACTTGTACACAATAAAAATTCCAATGTAATCTATCAATCTAACACTGCTGGTATACATTTAACACCCTAGTGTTCCATTATTATTAATCGATTGCATTTAGCAAAGACAGCAGACCGTTTTGTATCTGGTGAGGTGGGGGTCAGTTGCTCTCATTCAGCACAAGTAGTGTGGAACTTTCTTGAGGTGGGAAGAGAATTCACCAACAGAGCAAAAGTCGAAGATGGCCAGTTAACATCTAGACAATAGAAGTTGTCAACACCTGGAAATACGGATGAATCATTCTTTATTATGAATAAAAAAGAGCAATTACTTTGGTGAACTTATTTTAACAGAATTATGATACGATTCTACCAGGTCTCTGAAGGAATATTAAAGTATATCTAACCTGTTATTTATAGAGACATTTATTTATTTTATGCACAATGTACTTGTGAAATGACCTAATCCACCATAAATAATGTGGTATAAAAATAAAAGTGACAAAAAATTTTCGAGTTTGATTTAATTATTAATTTATTTTCAGGAAACACACTACTTAATAATAACTTGTGTTTTGTAATCCCTTTTCAGTAAAGGATACGGGATATAGATTCAAACCCATTCTTTACTGTACTGCATATGTTCAGCATATAAAAACACGTGAGAACAAACACTCATTGGGGGAATGTAAAGAGGCACACGCCACTTCAAATTCCAGACACAATCCGTGCATTTTTCTAGGAAGCATTTTCATTTCCTTATTATTATTTTCTCATAAAAGCTTTGTGCTCTCTGTATGTCCCACACAAATTGGTTTATCCGTGTAATAAACGAAAATGGATGAACATTTTGACTTTCGTTCCTGTTATGAATCGCCATGCGTCTGGTTTGTATGTCATTAACCATAAGAGTCTGAACACTCGCGTCTCATCAAGGTTTCCACTGCATTCGCACAGTGAAGCAACACTTCCTCTATTTTTCAGTAACTGTTTATTTATCATGGCTGCATTAAATTCCCTTTCGCTCTTTTTTGTGGTGTGCCTGAATTATGAATACCAAATACAGCTTTCATTCCTGAACCATGACAGAGGCGCATTATTCACCGAAATTAGCTTATCCAATCCATGACCTAGTAATGTCACTTTATTAGTTTCATAAGACACATGGAGGCAATCTTCTTATTGCTAACAGCTATGTTTTCTGTGACCATGGCAAGAGGAAAAAATGCTTATTAAGCACAACTCCACGTTGGCTAAATTGGGCACTAAATTGTGCCATCAGTCTCTGCAGTAATTTTGCATGTCCGGAGCAAAGATTGTGGCGCACCACTGGTTCAACGGGCTGAGCTGTTATTAGTGAATCCATTACTTTTTCATACATACAGTAAAGGACAATGATTTGTGCTGTTAGCATATGAAAAACTACAATGGCTATTGTCGACAGCAATGGGACACAAATGGCTTCATTTTGCCAAGAAGAATTGTGTGTGTGTGAGTGTGTGTGAGTGTGTGTGTGTGTGTGTGTGTGTGTGTGTGTGTGTGTGTGTGTTTGTGTGTGGGGGGGGGGGGGGGGTATTAACTTGTATTCCTGAGCATTACATTAGTTCCTCTCAATGATTTGCCATGGTATGGACAACGGATCCGTTGTCATCAGTGAGATATCTTTATTTTTCTGATATGTTTTTATGTTTTTTTCTGATCAGTGTTTGACAAAGGACTTGCATCCACTTCAGCTGCAAAGCAGGTGTCTCGGCTTCAGCTGCAAAGCAGGTGTCTCGGCTTCAGCTGCAAAGCAGGTGTCTCGGCTTCAGCTGCAAAGCAGGTGTCTCGGCTTCAGCTGCAAAGCAGGTGTCTCGGCTTCAGCTGCAGTAGTGCTGAAGCAGGGGTCTGGTTAATCATCGGGAGTATTGCAATTACTCAAGTCCGTGCGTCTGTCCGTGTCCATCCACCTCCCTGTCTGTAACAACTTTAGCGCCTACAGTTCTGGTAATCACGTGTTCAGTACGACCAACCAGAGTCGAGTGATGACTCTCCGATGAGTAAAACAACATGACTATAACCTTGTTATTGACTCGTGTCATTGATTCCTTTTCTTATATGTATTATGGGTTGGAAATATAACTGTAAACCTCTTAGTCCATTATATCATGTGGGGAAATTGAGATGTGCACAGCGCTGGAGGCCTTATTAGTTGCTGCAACTTCGGCCAAAGAAGCAAGCTGTGACGCCCGTTCCATATCACGCAGTTCTGTGCTTTTCCCCACTCACATGAGGGTGTAGGAGTGGCATCCGAGCTTCTTTCTGTTCCTGCTTCTGATTGTGATACTCTTCCCCCCTTTCATCTGCCGTTGATGACAGTCAACCCTCATTGACTTCCTGTTGTGACTTTGTGACTTCCTGCTGTGACTCTGCGACTTCCTGTTGTGAGTTTTTTGGTTCACAGCCTCGGCCTCTTGTTTGCTGTTCTGTTTCCTGTCTCAATCTGTCCCCTTTCCAAGATTCCCTCATGACATCAGCTCCTCTGGGATCATCTTGGGCTGGCAGGCTTTCATTCGTAAAACCTCCATCTTTATTTTCTCTAGTTCCACCGCTGTTGGAGATAATTGTTTACCAAAACCTGGTACAGGCAAGCTCTTCATCAGTGCTTCTCTGAGTGCTACACGCTCTGGAAATTGTATTATTCACGTCTCGTTCAACGGCTTCAAGTTTCTTTATCCTTTTATCTTTTTATCGATCTGCTTTGTTTTTTGCAATTTGGTGCCAGGTTTTAAACTAAACTGTTTATGACCATTTGCTTGCAGTTATTTCAAAACACATCTATACATAGTTTTTGACATTTCATTTGGGATAATAATACAAGGTTTGTACTGTCGGTTTAGTTAAACTGTATACACAGAATGGGATCACAAGTAAAAACACATAAAAAAAGTATTTTAAAATAAAAAAGGAAGCTATGACCTCAGTGGCACTGTTCATAATTGTGGTTACTGAAAAATGTTTTGCGCAAGCAGAAATGGCTCTTATAAAATCAATGTTTATTCATTTGAAAATTGCAGATCCTTATCAATTGTCCTTATCTTGAATAGAATAGAATAACTTTTATTTTCCTGGGAGGGAACTTCGGTTGTAGTTGGCAGCAATAAAAAAATAATAAAATACAGACATGTGCGTGCGTGCGTGCGTGCGTGCGTGCGTGCGTGCGTGTGCATGTGCATTACTCTCATGGTGAAAATACAAACAGAGAGCCTGAGAGGAGTTACAATAATCGCTCTCTCTATCTTTCTCTCACACACACATGCACACACACACACACACACACACACACACACACACACACACACACACACACACGTGTCCCTCTCTGCACCTATTCCATCCTTTTTAGTGAGCAAAAAAACAACAACAACAGCAACATGGAGGCCCAGTATCTGACTAAGGTCAAATCTATTTAAAGTGAAAACACCCAGGCTGCCGGATGGCAAGCAGAGAGGACTCTGGATCATTTCTCTTACAAAGGAGCTTCTCTGAATCAGCCCCAGGCCATCACACTCCCAATTTTCTTTCGCCGAGAATGTGTGAGGATAATTGTAAGTGCCTCATGTATGCTGCCTGCATATAAACTCCGCGCTCTCATATGACTTTAGGGATGAGCTGTGGCTGTCAAACCAAAAACTAAAACCCCCCTGATTGTGTGGAGAGTCAGTGTACCTCTTCAGGTACAATGCAGTGTAACTATTTTGTATCGTCAACTCCAAAGGCGGTGGGAACACATTGTAGTGGATATAAGAGGGGGATTTGCATTTTTAAATCTAGGCTAAATGCTCATATTTTACTTTAAATATCATATACTGGGTTCACATGATTTCTGTAGCCTTTAGCGAACTGTACAGATACTCTATGCACTCTATGCACCTAGCAGGTTTCCTGGCTGAAGAATTTATGTTTGCTGTGCACACCATTGGTTTTGTCTGCGTATCTGGACTGTCCTTGTTTCCACTGCCATTCCTCTACAGACAGACGGGTGTTTTATGGATGCTTGTTGATGACTGCTCTGTATTGGTATTTCATAATTTCGCTCCCTGCTCTGTATTGGTATTTCATAATTTCGCTCCCTGCTCTGTGTTGGTATTTCATAATTTCACTCCCTGCTCTGTCAGGCATGTGTGTACTGGCTTTTTTTTTACCTTTACATCTGGGAAGGTATTGTATTGCTAAAATGTATTACAACAGTCCCTCACGAACCATGGGGGTTAGGTTACTGAAAGCCATAGCGGTGGGCAAAACTGTCATTGTTGCAGCTAAAGGCTTGTTTGACATGAGTTTGTTGAGAGATTGCTATATATTATTATTATTATTATTATTATTATTATTATTATTATTATTAGTATTAGTATTATTAATATTATTATAGTAATGACTATATATACTGTATATATCACTATATATAACATATAATTTATACATCCCATAATATCCACTGTGATGTGGAAATGGTAGGAATAGTTGTATGGAATATGGAGGAAGAAAATATTCAGAAATGCATCCGTGTTTCCAGGATATTGTCACGCAATCTCAGACACACCTCCGTTCAATCCAACTGTATGTTAGTAAGTGAACTGGACTAAAACTGGCCATCTGGGCCCCATTCCCTTCAAATGGACAAATACTAAATCCTCCCACTGTTTTATGAGTTTTATGGTCTCTTAGGTTAGTGAGCCTAAACATACTTGCTTAGCATACGCGCTTACCACCAAGGGGCAGACTGAATCACGCTGGTTTGACACTTGGGTGCGAATGAGCAGGAACACGGTGGTTTGAAATGTAGAAGTTTCACAATGCTCTATTGAATCGAATCGATCCAGCGCAAATCTTTGCAGGGATCGGAATAACACCATTCACATCATGTGATACAAATCATGGAGCCTGCACCGTTGGCCGGAATTCCTCCCTCCAAGACAGAACTGAAACTCTTGCCAGATATTATTCATTTACTTATTTATTTATCTTTGATTGCTCTTTCAAACTCGGTCGGATGAAAGCTGCGTCATCTGGATACAAATAATGAAATGGCCTCGTGCAGGAGTGTCTAATCTTATTCGACACAGGGCCAGTGCATGCGCAGGTTTCGTTTGTAGCCCGGCACTAAGACACCCGATTCTACTTATCAAGGTCTGGATTGAAGACAGTGTTGAATCTGGTGTCTCACCATACCTAATGTATGTAAGATTAATCAGATCAAAAACGTCTACGACATAAAAAAAGCCAAGTTACTCACGTATAGCCTACATAGCGCTGTCTATAAGTTCTTAATTCCAACTTGCAAAAACTAGGCCTGCCTTTAAAAGTCTTGATATCAAAATGTGGCCAAGTTACAACTAACAATATTGCCTATCGTAGCTCACACTAAATAAACTAGCTCTATTCCAAAGCAATGCTATCCAAACTTTCCTAAATTATTTAATGCAACTTGGCCCTGTGTTTCTTCATCTTTGCATGTGAAGAGATTGTGCCTCATGGAACAACATATGATTTCAATGAATGTTTTTAACAGTTGATGAATAATTACACTCCAGAAAGGATATGGTTGTACTTTGTTGGCAAGTTTACTTTAGAAAATGTACAGGTTTTAAAATGTTAACTGCTGCTACAGCATTCTTTACAATTCACAAGCAGACATTTATATGAAGAACCATCATGTACAATATAGAAAGGGGTGATGAATAAATAAATGCAGATAAAAATGAGTAATATTTTTACCTAGAAAATAGCCTACATAAAGCATTTTTACAAACGTATCCAGACATGTTTGTGGGTCAGATGGTGGCAAATAAGTAATAGTACCAATTGTCTTAACATAATAGTATTTATGATATTTGCAAACAGAATTTTGTGAACACAATGATATCTATGCTCTGTAGGAGCACACAGGTTTTGATAGAAATCCAAATAAATAAATCAATGAATACATAATAATAATTATTATAATAATAATACATTTTATTCATTCTGTGCATTCTGTGATACTACCAAAGCAGTGTATGCAGACAATTGTTCAAACATGCCCTATAGTGTAGTAATTTTTCTGTTTAATTTCTAAGTGCAACACATCTGAATCAGAGTATTTCCACTATAAATTATTTTCATTTTACAGTTTGATGTGGCACATACAGTTTCATTGACCACATTCTCTTGAGATGGTAAGATGAAGAAACACAGGGCCAAGTTGCATTAAATAATTTAGGAAAGTTTGGATAGCATTGCTTTGGAATAGAGCTAGTTTATTTAGTGTGAGCTACGATAGGCAATATTGTTAGTTGTAACTTGGCCACATTTTGATATCAAGACTTTTAAAGGCAGGCCTAGTTTTTGCAAGTTGGAATTAAGAACTTATAGACAGCGCTATGTAGGCTATGCGTGAGTAACTTGGCTTTTTTTACGTCGTAGACGTTTTTGATCTGATGTCACTTATTTTTTATAGCTAATTAATGATGAATAATGCATGACGATAAACACGGAGAGAGACATGCATTCCAAAGAAATGTATTCAGACATTCGCTTAACCATAACGCCCTCTATTGACAAGAATGAGAACAGTTATCCTATTACAGACAGCACACAATTACATTAAAATAGTTTGTAGATGAGCAGTATTTAATGTGTAATGAAATACAATGAACAGCACCACCTGAGCTATGGATCATGAAGAAGCATGTAAATTAATGAACCAAGTCTATATGGAGACATGCATGCACAACGGGCTAGACGCAAACACATTCTAGCTGAAAGACATACAGCCTAAATAGCTAGTACAGCCTAAATAGTTTGCATCAGTAAAATATGGAAATACAGTTTTAAAATAGGGCTATTAGTATTCTCTGAAATACATTTAACGTTAGGCTATTCAACACTGGATTGCCGGATGCGTAACTCCAACCTTCCATGTGTGGGCTACGAGCTAGCGAGCGAGCTAGTGAGTTCATAAGCACAGCAGAGTTAGGCTATTCAACACTGGATTGCCGGATGCGTAACTCCAACCTTCCATGTGTGGGCTACGAGCTAGCGAGCGAGCTAGTGAGTTTCTGCACAGCAGAGTTTTTTTTTCCGGTAGTGTAGAACGTTACCTGCGGGAAATGTTTTGGTACCGGACAGCTAGGTTTAGTTTCGTTTTCTGTAGTGCAATGAATGTAGGCTATAATGCATGTTGATTCGCTTCGTAGTAGCCTAGCTTGTATCTGCTTCCTGACGAGAAGCAGGAAGTAACGTTGGCGAAAAAGCTTAATTGGAGAACGCATATTTCCCAGGAATCTTAGCCAGAAAGAAAACAATAGATATTACTAAGAAAGTACATACCAGAGATTATTCTTCTTCTTCTTCTTTTTCTTCTTCTTATTATTATTATTATTATTATTATTATTATAATTAAAAGAATAATAAAAAAATCAGATATGTTTGGGGAATTGGTGGTTTATAAATCCGATCTCTTAAAGGCTTGCAGCTTAAAAGAGGCTATCCTCAATTCTTAATGTAGGCTTTTATCATAAATTCTTAATTT
Organism: Synaphobranchus kaupii; assembly: GCA_029718625.1. Classification (NCBI taxonomy): domain Eukaryota; kingdom Metazoa; phylum Chordata; class Actinopteri; order Anguilliformes; family Synaphobranchidae; genus Synaphobranchus; species Synaphobranchus kaupii. The sequence goes on along the minus strand of CM056376.1, from coordinate 140,480,288 downwards.
TCCTAGTAGTTAGTTTTATGGTGACCTTGTGTTATGAGGATAAAGTGAACAGAGCTGAAGTGAAGAAATTAATGAATAAAGAAATGTTGGCCGAGGCAAGGGGTTTCCACAGTCAGTCAGTCATGACCGCAAGAGCAGAGCGTAACACCCTCCCCAAACCAGACAAGAGCGAGCGTCCGGCTTGGGGAGGGTGTGATATAGTACAAGTTAAATACAAGTGAAACATTGAACAGTTAATATTAGAAACCTCTTTTGCCTTTGCAATAAAAATATGTTAATGTGTCAATGTGAAAATAATAACTGTCTAAGAAATTAAAAGTATTTAACAGTTGCACATTGTTTTTGTGGAAAATACACATGTGCCCTGCTGGGCTCGAACCCACAATCCACTGTGTGAGAGACTGCAGTTCTAACCACAAGGCCACAGTAGCTTATTGGAAAGCATGAAGCCATTAGCCACATTAACATTAAAAAACAGTAGTATGAAGCGTTTTTATTGGACGATAAGCTTGATGAGCAGGTATACGGACCATACCCTCAAATAATAATTCTCCCCATTGGATAACATCGCGACGGAGGCAGGCAGTTTGGCAGGAAAATGGGAAGAAGAAGAAGAAGAAGCGGAAGAGGAAGGAGAAAAACGGCAAAATAACCCAAGTTTGGGGCTTTATTGTGTGGATGTGTGAAGTTGTATCTGAATGCTGTGTGGTTACATGCGGTCAGAACATACAGAAGTTAATGTTTTTAAGGGCTGAGAGTCTATGGTCATTGTGGTTACTTCTGTATAGGAAACCCTGAAAAGTGCCAAACTTTTGGTGCTGTATAGGTATGGGGCATGCCCCACCAAGCCGTAACTTGGCGGATTGGCATACCTGCCATCCCAATATGAACAAACTTCCTGAAGTTAAGTTGTTTAATATAGCACTTCCATGTGCATGCAAAACATAGAAGGAGGTGCTAATCACCTTGGAGAAAATGCGATTATACAGGGGAAGCTATAGTGAGAGAAGAGGGAAGCATTTCAATTAATTACAGACTCATTGCTCATTACCCAACAGTTACAACTTCAACGAAGCATACAGGTTATGGTCAAACTGTGCTGTGTGTTACTGTACAGAACAGTGCTGTCTGAAATGTTAATATTATAGACAGTAGCAAACTTATATTCATATCTAATCAGGTTTAACCAAAATGCTTAGAATTGGAAAAAAAATAAAAAAAGTATAAACATTGTCCATCAGTACGCTTGAGCACTGTAAGTCTCCTGGGTGCTGCTCTCTTTTTTTCATGAAAAGTCAGTTTTTATATTAAACAATATTTTCAGATCCGTGACGAGTATTTCATTATATTATTAAACAGACAGCTGAAGGGAGCGCGAGGCGACTGTGCAGGGAGAGGAAAGAGGAAGGCGAGCAGCGGGAAACACTTCTCAGAGAGAAGCAGAGATGTCAAAATAATAATTATACAAAATGTCACTGGCACAAAGGAATAATCCCTCGAAAGGAACCCAAAAAGGATCAATATTTAATGGATGTATTAATTTATGAATTTACAAAATGTATACATCCTGTCGCTCGGTAGGTCATTTAATATGGGGCATGTGCGCAGTGTCGTGTGTACTTATTTACAGTGATTTGCATTTTCAGTCAGTGTTTTTACATTCCAACAATTATCAGCAGTGTGAGGAAAAAGATCTATTGTATTAATTTTTAAAAAAAGGTGATATATTTTATAAAGTTGAGGTGGTTGGAAGTAGATGACGGGTCCTTAATGCTACAGTATAATTTTAATTTGAACCCTGAGTAAAGTGTTGTCTTCACTGATTTGAACATCTTTGACCTCAATGTGCAAATAAGGTGCTTTCACCACTTTCCAAAAGATTGGATTTATGTTGTCATGTCTATCTCTGCTAAATGGCTTTCCAGGGAATGGACGTTCAGTGCAACTTGTATAACAGACAAAATATTGCTGTATTACAGCCACCTTCTTATGGGAGGCAGCCATTTGCTGGGTTGCAAAGGAAAAGCCATAGCTTCACGCAAAGGGTCACTGCACACTCTTTTCAGCAAGGTTGGACAATTTCCCTGAGAAAATAAATGTCCGTTGAGCCCATCAGAAGCAAATCTGTCCAAAGCTGTTGGAAGAGAAAGAAAGTGCTGCAGCCCTGTCGTAATATGAATCTCTCAAGGTCGGCAATTTTTTTCAAGATCGCTAGACTACTTCTTGCTCTTCCACAGGAAAAGCGTAGGTGTAGAAGAAGTATTTATAAACTTTGTGTCAAAGCATTTCAAGCCAATTAAAGTCAGCTGCTGACAGTTATGAAGGATCTGAGAAACTGCAAGTAAACTAACTAACTAGATAAATGAATAATCCCCAGCTTAAAGGGGACATGAAGCACTCGGTAAAGTGGCTCTGGTTTGTTAGCTTTTTACCTTAAATTAGATACGACCCATAGACTGTATAAAAATATGGACAAAGCCACTGTAATGTCACCCATTGCCTTTCCACGGCCTCGTAAAAACTGAATTGAGGCTCCGGACGTCTTTTTCGCCGCCCGTTTGTACAAACTGCATCTGCTCCGTGGAGCCGAAGAGGACTCAACCTGTCCCTCTGATTGGTCCTGAACAAATGTTAATACCCTGTCCAAACAACACAATATTTAAAAAAATCAGCACATGCAGAGGCATTAGATGAAAGAAAGGCACCTATTGCAATGACATTTTTTTGTGGGAAAAATTTATTGAGTATTTTGACCACATTGCTGCCATTGACTTACATGGTGAAAGACTAGTGACTAGTGCGCTAGTGAGCAACGGCACAATTGCTGCTCCCAGCCCAACCAGGAAGTGAGCTTCAAAACGAAAGCCCAGTCTTGGCCCCTTGATATGACGTTCAAATCTCAAACCGACCCATATTTTGGTGGAAAAAGAAGTTGAAATTCGCTTTTTTTCCACTAGGGCGCAGCCATCTTGGACCAACTGCGGTCGTGACGTCACTAGGTTGGTTGGACTCTGCTGCTCAATGTATTCCTATGGGAAAATAGCTGACTTTCAGTGAGCTCAACGATGTATCGTGAGGAAAAAATAAAACAAAAAATGCACAGACAGTCTTTTTCTATTGTCCTGAGATGCTTAAATGAGTATTACTGGAAGTGGTGTTGGTGGGCCAGTAGGGGGCAGTCTTCCCTCTGGTCAAATAAACCCCAATGCCACAGTGCAGTGATGGGGACACTGTGCTGTAGGAGATGCCGTCTTTCAGATGAGACGTTAAACCGAGGTCCTGACTCACTGTGGTCATTAAAGATCCCATGACACTTATCGTAAAGAGTAGGGGTTTCCCCGGTGTCCTGGCTAAACTCCCAACCCAGGCTCATTCAATCTGCCACCCAATCATCCCCCAGTTTAATTGGCTAAAAAAGTAATTATCTCCCTCTCCACCTCAGCTGATGTGTGGTGAGCATACTGGCGCAAAATGGCTGCCGTTGCATCACCCAGGTGGGTGCTACACATTGGTGGTGGTAGAGGCGAGTTTCCCCCTCATCATTGTAAAGCGCTTTGAGTATCGAGAAAGGCGCCATATAAATGCCATGCATTATTATTATTATGCATTATTACTGAACAAAACTTAATTTAAAACTTAATTTCCACTAACTGCTTCTGACCATAGCTACTAATGCTGTGGCCTGACGAGCCGGCAACTGTAGTGCCGCTGCGTTGCCTTGATAAACGGTTTGGGAGCTAAATTCTTGTCTAGCTAATATTGCCTATATAAAATAAGCGTTAGCTTGTGATGCTAGGTCGCGGTAGGCATATATTTGCAGCCTTAACTAATATATCAAGGCAATGCAGCGGCGCTGCAGTTGCCGGCTGGCCACAGCATTAGTATGGTCAGAAGCAGTTAGTGGAAATAAAGTTTTAAATTAAGCGATATGAAGTATACGTGAGCAAAACAAATCTTTCAACAGGAATTTTTGAAGGGCGGGTAGTCGATTTGATTGACATCAAATGTAAACACTGAGAATACGTGCCATGGTGTAAAAGTACATTGATTGGAGGGAAACAGACACGCCTACATTATCGGTTGCATTATTTTGATGCACGCCCCCTGGAACTTGATGACGCAAATTTAAATGTGAAATTGTTTTCCAGGAAATGAAGGGGGGAAAACGTTGACTTGAAAATACAGAAATATTACAATTTTATAAATGTTTTGGTATATACAGTATACTTTTAGACATGTTTGTGTGGTTATAGAATTGACTGAATTTATGAAAAAGTGAATTTTGATTTCAGCTTGTCTTTAAGGCTTTGTAGATATAGACTTAGAGTTCTCTGCGAAACTACCTGGATGGATAGATGGCACTCCGAGCATGTAGAAACATATCAAAATTACATTTTTGGATGAACTGCCCCTTTATTATTGTGTAATAACATTTAGACTAAAAATCAGACAGAGAATAATGATGTTGTTTTTTTAATATTTAAGTTTGTATATCTGTTCCACAATTCAGAATAAAACACATAATGCTTTGCATTAGAGGATAAATCATTCTCAATATGGGTATGCATTTCTGTAATGTTCACAATAATCAGTTGGTTTATGAGGTTAATTAACGATTCTGTCAAATTCACAAATGTAGGTAATGATAATGCGGTGCTATTATAAAATGCAGTACTATTATAAAATAAGAAATCCAAAAAGCAGAATTCAGCTCAGTCTAGGATGCTTAAACAGCAAACTACTGCAATGTGGAGCTGGCCTGGCAGCTGTAATATCTGGATATTTTTGATATCTAACATGGATATTTCTGACATTGTGGCCCCTGAGACCAGGGGGTGGTATTTCACAAAGAGGGATTACTGAGGTACTGAGTAAAAACCCGGAACACTCCAAAATCTGGAATATGGACTGAAGTAAAAAGAGCTGTTCTGGATTTTACTCAGTGCAGTTATCCAGCTAACTCAGTAATCCTGCTTTGTGAAACACCCCCCAGCTAACTCACTTAGCCTGCTTCAGCTGTGAAAGCTGAAAAGCTTTTGCTGGGTTTTTAGTTTGTTTTTATCTTTGTTGTTTTAGTTTGTGGTGTTATCTTGTTATTTTTCCCAGAAGCCAAGAGGGGAGAAGGGTGAAAGTGTTTCTTTATTTATTTTTGTGTGTGTGTGTCTCTCTCTCTCTCTCTCTCTCTCTCTCTCTCTTCTCTCTCTCTCTCTCTCTCTCTCTCTCTCTCTCTCTCTCTCTCTCTCTCTCTCTCTCTCTCTCTCTCTCTCTCTCTCTCTCTCTCTCTCTCTCTCTCTCTCTCTCTCTCTCTCTCTCTCTCTCTCTCCTCTCTCTCTCTCTCTCTCTCTCTCTCTCTCTCTCTCTTATTGGCATGAATGTAAATCAATCATTGTTGCCAAAGCACAGTGCAGTATACAACACATATTTATAGAAAAATAATAATAAAAATAATAATATCATTAATATGTAATAATAATAATAATAATAATGCATGGCATTTATATAGCGCCTTTCTAGATACTCAAAGCGCTTTACAATGATAAGGGGGAAACTCGCCTCTACCACCACCAATGTGTAGCACCCACCTGGGTGATGCAACGGCAGCCATTTTGCGCCAGTATGCTCACCACACATCAGCTGAGGTGGAGAGGGAGAGAATATTTTTTTTTAGCCAATTAAACTGGGGGATGATTAGGTGGCAGATTGAATGAGCCTGGGTTGGGAGTTTAGCCAGGACACCGGGGAAACCCCTACTCTTTACGATAAGTGTCATGGGATCTTTAATGACCACAGTGAGTCAGGACCTCGGTTTAACGTCTCATCCGAAAGACGGCATCTCCTACAGCACAGTGTCCCCATCACTGCACTGGGGCATTGGGGTTTATTTGACCAGAGGGAAGACTGCCCCCTACTGGCCCACCAACACCACTTCCAGCAGCAACTTAGTTTTTTCCCCAGAGGTCTCCCATCCAAGTACTAACCAAGCCCACAACCTGCTTAGCTTCAGCCATTCAGCAGGCGCAGATTGCATAGTGGTATGGCTGCTGGCTGTGTAATTATAATATTTTTGTATATTTTATTTTCACTCTACTTCTTTTTTTGATTATTATTATTATTTATTGATTTGTTATTATTATTAATATTATTTTTATTTATTAACTTTATCCACTTATATAGTATGTGATTAATATACTATATGGTACAGTAAGTAATGATATGTGGTTGCTATATTAATCACATACTATATAAGTGGATAAAGTTAATAAATAAAAATAATATTAATAATAATAACAAATCAATAAATAATAATAATAATCAAAAAAAGAAGTAGAGTGAAAATAAAATATACAAAAATATTATAATTACACAAAAATAAATAAATAAATAAAATAATACTAATAAAAAATATAATTTTACTCTCTCCCCCCCCTCCCTTTCTCTCTCTCTCTCTCTCTCTCTCTCTCTCTCTCTCTCTCTCTCTCTCTCTCTCTCTCTCTCTCTCTCTCTCTCTCCATGTGGCAAATGAGGGTGAAAACCTGTAGCTGTTGCATCTCCCTCCCAGGGGTGTTACACCGCCTTTGACATGCACAAATTAACATAATGAGGGAAGCATTGTTTGTTTTTATCCATTTCATATGCCTCTTGGAATCACGCTGTTTCTTCACACATCCTTTTGATTATTTTATTACACCCGAAATCGTTTTGCGTGCAGTTGAATTCCATGCTCAATTCCTTCCTCCAGGTAAGATGCAGCACCTATTATGCCTCTCCTGTTTCTCTGTTGTGGCCTGTCTGAACTTTCACTGTAGGGCACGTGGTGCTTTGGTAAAAACATACTTTTATCAGGTGGTCTGTACCTAATTTGGTTGACTGCATAATTAGCTGCTTAACATAAATAATTTTGTAATAAAAAAAACTGATAAAAAAAACCGAAAGACAGTTGCACACTGTTGCATAACCACCTACGTTTTGTCTGAATGAGGAAAGCGATCTCTGGTCAAAATGGGAAATTGTAACCTTTCGGTTTTCCTTTTATTTAAATAGCAATTTTTTAAAGAGCAGCTCACAACTTCAGTGCCAGTGCTTGCCTTATGTCAGAAATGGATTTGCATTAATGCCCCGGGCAGCGGTCTGCAACGCTAGTCCCGGAGAGCCGCAGGGTATGCAGGTTTTTCTTACAGTCGTCCTGCTGAGCACTCACGCTTGATAAACTGGGTAATGTCACCTGGTTTCTTGGGTCTAAACTAGTTGCTGATTAAGGTGAAAAGCAAACCCAGCGGACCAAGTGGCTCTCCAGGTCCAGTGTCGCCAAGGGCAACCGAGGACAGTCAACAAAACCACCTGGATTCAGAGTGAGTTTAGAAAAAATCCATACCCAAGGTTTTTCTCATATTCAATTTTTTTAGCATGTTACCATCAACAGTGAAATGGTGTTAATTGTGCTGTGCTGTGCTGTGCTAAATATGTGCCTAATCTAAATCGTCATCATCACAGGTTAATTAGAGGGGAACTACCAATGTAGAATAAATTTGAACGTAGCAAATGTTTAAATATAGATGTTGTGTATTTATTGTTTTAGCGATTTGGTACTCAAACCGTATTAGACATACCATCTACCATTACATTACATCATTTGGCAGACACTTTTATCCAAAGCGACGTACAATAAGTACATACCGAAGGTCATTGAAGCAACTACAAAACACACATTTACCTTTTCAGAAGCCGTCGTAAATCATCCATCCATCCATCCATCCATTATCTAACCCGCTTATTCCTGATCAGGGTCACGGGGGGTGCTGGACCCTATCCCAGCATGCATTGGGCGAGAGGCCGGAGCTGTTGTAAATCATAAATCAGGTAATTGCAATGAAAGAGGAAGAGTTCCTTGACACTTAACTTTAATAAAATTGGGCACCCAAGAAAGGATTGGAATTTTGGGCTCACCATTCAAAAATGGAAGAGGATCACCCTAAATATATGTAATGGAGTAATATCAAATAACAACGCAGTGAAGAGATTACGCATTTTGCTGCCGTTAAGCTAATGTGGTATTTATTTCATTATTCCACTGTTCTTGTTCCTGTGATCTATATTTGGCATGGTGGCCTTGCTAATTAAGCTGGGGAATAGCACCTGCTGAATAAATAATTTACCTCAAATGATGAAAATAAGATATAACGCCTGCATGTGTAGCTATTTTTATGGCTATTATCCAGCTAAATAATGCATGGTTAGACTATGGACGTTTCATTTATGCCTGAAACAATCACTGGTCTTTCTGAAATTATAATAAATCATCATCACAACAGTAGCCAACAATGCAGTTGCCACACTATCTAAATCTATGATTTTATACTGTACAGAGCTATTGATCCTTTAAATGTGAATTTTGTCTTTCCTTATTCTAATCATGGTTTCCCCTTCAAGATGTGTGATGTGGGTGTTGCTAGAAAACCCGTACAACCTTGCTCGAGTCACAATTGGTTTGGTATGTGCTAGTGATGTGCAAGGTCTATCTGCCCTGGGGAAATTTGTGTTAAGACAGGTGGTAATGCCGTGATCTCGTACTTAAAAGTTTCCGGAGTTCACAGGCACTGGGATTCCCTTAAGTAAGTCCGCAATTTGGAAATGTAACCTTAAAAGTCCTGTTCTTTGTTCTTGTACTCCCAAGATATGTCCTCCCATTTCTGTATCCACTGTGTTGCTGGGAAACTTATTTATTTTTCTGGATGTGATCCAAATTTTTAAATGCGGACATACAGTAAATGATATTATACTGGGAAAAATGAAAATGATAAACCGCTCAATGGTAAAGCCTGTTTCTTTTAAATGCTCAGTGCAGCTTTCATGACCTCACAATTAATGACAGCAATCCTGCATTTAAAGTATTGAGACAAAGAGTTGCGTAGAACTTTGGCAGAACTTCAGAAATGCAAGTGGGTCATTGGTACCGCGACTGGGAAATACGAGCTGCACAGCAAGCCTGCCTTCAGCGCTGTCAATGAACAAACTGAAATGTGCATTCGAAGGATCCTCTCCACTTACACACAAGGCTGCTCAGATCATTACAGCAGTGGGGGCTCCAAACACAAAGACGGAAAAAAAAACATATATTGGGAGTTCTGATGATTAGTTGAATTGGGACAGTGCGGTTGACAAGAAAAATGACATACATAATAGCCATGTTCAATTTATATTGCGCATTTTGCAGCGTGTTTTAATTTTTAACCATTTGCAGTGTTGAAGAATCACCTCGTTCAGGACACAAAGGTGCAGTAGCTTCAAAATGGAGTCAAAAACAATGAAGTGAGACGTGGTTCTGCAGTGAAGCTGTGTCCTCAGGTGCTCGGGATTAACAGGTTGGTTGGCATACAGATGCCAAGAGGTGGACCCTTACTCATTTTGGCTCCACACCCCCCCCCAACAGGTATTGGCTGTTGCTTCCTTGTAATACCCTGCTTTGTATTCAAAACATTGTTATGATGAGGATGAGTTTAGCTGAAATGTCTTTGATATGTCAGGAATGCTCTGGGGATGACAGTTTTTTGGCTTTTCAGGTTTCCCCTCAAGTGTCATGCCCTATTATAAGCTTTGAAAAGCCAATCAAATGCCGTAAATAATGTTAAAAATCCATGATAGAAAAGTAGAACTTAATCAAATGTTTGCAATATAGTAATAGCCGTCATCATAAGGGCAAGGAAATTCAAGCAAAGAATTTAATTTACAACATGACAAAATGGTACCAAAACCATCTTCCAAAGGAGTTTCTGTCTTTTGCTGATGAAAGTACTTCCTACTTTTGGAGGGTGGCTATTAGCATATTCCTTTGCTACAGTTTTTAAAGCGACAGGTTTTTTATGGTGTTGCCTTGTAGTATTTATTCTCTTATCAGTCCTGCTTATGATATTATCTAGAAATTGATAAATTTTACATGGCTACATTATACTGTGTTTTTATTATGCCAGCAACTGGCCATTGACTTTTACAGTACGTAGAAACGACCAGCGGGTAAACCAAACTGTCACTCAAATGTAGACTGGCCAATAGAGATGCAACCTATGCCTCAGAGTAGATCCCGTCCACAGGATATAGTTCAACATGCAACCAAAATGTCAACACACAACCAAAATTTCAATGCGCGCAAACGTGTGTGTGTGTGTGTGTGTGTGTGTGAGAGAGAGAGAGAGGGAGATGCTGCCATTTTGGCCAGGTCTCTCTCGAAAAAGAGATCCTTGATCTCAAGAGACCTACCTGGTAAAGTAAAGGTTAAATAAAAATATATAATTTTTTGGTTCCACTCGCATAGCATTATATGCTGTTTCTGTTTCCTAAACCATTCCTATTCCCTGGTTCACCACTACACCCATGTCCTTATTTCCCATTAGACTGCATTATTATATCAAGAACAAGCAAGGGGTGCTGTAATTCCTATATTAAAAGTAATTGCATTTTTAAACTGTTCATAAAAATGCTGAGGCATTTACAGCAAATATAAACACTTCAGTCCTGTCCTTACCTGATCTGAACTCCCGTACAAATATAATCTATAGAAGATTTAAATCACACACAAAAATGAAATTAGATAAATGAAGTCAATTAAAGAAAAGAAAGTACACTTCCCTGATATGACAGAAAAATTAATCAAATCCAGTAGGCCGAAAATTTGCTTATTATGTTTCCAGTGAGTCTCAATGTTATACTTCCTATTTCTATGCTAATCAGAGGGCACATAATCATAACAGCATTAATACAGGGTAGAGGTTTCCGTCCATTATTAATAGCACAGTAATTCAAAAGGAACAACTTTTCATGAGCCCTTGTACCTTTATACCTTTATGAATTTTATTCATCTCTTAGTTTTAGTTGTGAAAATTGATAAAAGTTAGCAAGTGCCATTTTATTCAAAGCCTTGGACAAATTAAACTTAATTAAATTTCAAAAGTTTTTTTCATGCATATGCATGCAGTTCACTCAGATTAATGAAGTTTATTTTCTTTAATTTGACACAAGGCCTCCTGGATCTGTCTTTCAAGATATACATGTGTAATGTCACCAGGCTTTTTAAACAAAATCTTAGTCTTTTAAAATTTTCATGTGGGAAAATATTTAGATTTTCTATCACGTGCATGTATATTTAATATGTTAGGAGGGACATGCATATTCATAGGCACACATTTCTGTCTTTCCTTTCTATCATATCTTACCCTATTGCTGGCTGGTGATATGATGCAGTCTCCCCGGGAGTGTCCAAATATACGAAAAATGCATCCTTCTTTTCTCCACTACCACCTGCTCTCCTCCGTGCCCCAGAAACGGATCTCTGTGCCCTAATCTAATGTTGCTGATTACATATTAATTGCATATTAATGGTTACATATTAATTAATGTCTCGTCACAAACTGCAATGTCAGGTACACCGTATACTCTACATGCATACTTGAAACGTACAGGCAGTTTTGCATACTTCCAGGTAGGAGATGAATGGAGGAGACGAGTGGAGGAAAGGAGATGAGGAGTGAAGAATATTGGGACGCACCCCCATTTTGAAGTCTTGAGAAGATGCCATTTTGTGGACAGTCAGGTGACTGAGAAGAGGCCATATTTTGTGAGCAGTCAGGTGACTGGGGAGAAGGTATAAGAAGGCCCTCAAATGCTTCTTGTTAGCTAACATTTTTTGGGGTTGACTGCCTTGAAGAGGCTAGGCTAGGCTAGGCTAGGCTAGGCTAGGCTAGGCTAGGCTAGGCTAGGCTAGGCTAGGCTAGTTTAGTTTAGTTTAGTTTAGTTTAGTTTGAGTTTTGATGATTCCAACCAAAGAAAAATTACTTCTGAACCTCTGAAGACTTTTTCTTAGAGGGAAGCTGGAGCTGGTCGCTCACAGAGGAAGCGCACGCTTGAGCTGGCCCTCAACCAGAGTGGTGAGAACTGCACCGACCACTCTATCTCCAGCCAGCTTCTTTCTTCTCTGTTTTGTTTCCACCTACATGCCTACATTAGACACACAAACACTCTTTGTTAGGGAAGAGCTTTGTTTGATATTATGTTAGACAGCAGATAATTAAACACAAATCTCAATATGTCACAGGTATGTATCATATTAACAACGTGTATCAGGCATAAATCAAAATGTACTTTGATTAATTTATGTAGATCCTAAAAACGACAGTAGCAATGGCTTATGAAAATCTTGTGTTGAATAGATTTCATTAGCCTGGCTATATCCTGAAATATTAACGGTGGATGGAGTTGAGAGGCTTTTTCCTAGGTGGTAGAAAATTAATGTGTCCTTTTGCACTCTGAAGTACACTTTATTAATGCTTTTTCACCTGCAGAACAGATTGGTTCCCTGTGTCTCACCAGCAGAACAGATTGGTTCCCTGTGTCTCACCTGCAGAATAGATTGGTTCCCTGTGTCTCACTTCTCAAGGTTTTCAGAGACAGAAAAGCTCAAGGTAAAATATGACAACTAAACAATTTTGAACCTTTTTCCATGTAATTTAAACATGACGGACAATTATAACCTTAAGATATATGTTAAAGAAAAACCTTTTTCAGGTTCAGGTTTAACAGCCTGGGGGCACATTGTGTTGATTCATTTGGTACCTGAACGTGTTCGTCTACCCTTCCAGTTGAGGAGTACATTTATTTGTTCTCGTTATTTATTGTTTTCAAATTCAGGGGTGATGGGGGTTAGCACTGACATGACCCCATGAAGAAAGAGAGGTTACAGGATGTTATCATTTTGTCATATTGCTTCCTTTAAAAAGTGAGAACATTCAATAGAACAACAAGCAATGCATCAAATACAATATTTATGAACCTAGGGAGTACATTACAACACCTACACCTTTACCTGATAGGGTTGGAAAATTCAGAGGCTCTGCTCCATTTATGCATGTATGTAATTTTAAAGCTATGATACAAAAGTTGGAGCATAGAGATTTAAAGCAAGTCACACCCGCAGCCTTGTGCAGATGTTTGTGTGAGTCAGAGCTTGTTTAAGCTCTGGCTGTTTTTTCTCCCCCGTGAATAGATGAGCAAGGCATGATCAGCCAGGAAGCTGCATTCCCGTCAGCAGAGGTTAACGTGCGGACTGCGGAGCCTGTGGCGTGGTTAAGCTGGGGACCGGGGATAAACCGATGTGCGACTGCCGGGGGTCTGGAGAGCCGAGGAGAGGCAGGTCAGTGTGTGAATACAAACCGTAGCAGGTCAACACTTATGTGAGATTGCTCCTGTGATGGAAACCCTGGTGGTGAGTGCATCTGTGTCATTTACCTCTCAGATAAATGGCATGAATCCGTGCACTCTGGAGACCTTGGGGAGGGATGGACAATCACTTTGGCACATTTCAGTAATGTACTGAAAATAGCCATCGGGGGACTCGGTGATAAATACTCACTAATAGCGAGCATCGTGTAGGCACTGGTTTTTGTTCAGTTTAAGGGCTGTTTTTCCCCCCCCCCCCCGCCCATTCAAAGAAACCGCATGCTTTAGAATACAGTTTCTCACTGCACCCCCTGCTTATTTGAATGGGAGGGAACATTATGCTAAATGAGCTCCTGCAATCTCTCATGCCATTTGTAAAGAATGCATTATAATGGAGGATCATCTGAATAATAGAAACAGTCATGCACTTTGAGGACTGTTCACTGTGTGTCTCTATTTCTGCACTGGTGTATGGCATGTCCTTAACACTGCATTTTATTCCACATAATGGTATTTACAATATGGACGTTCGCATTGGAGCGTGACCTTTTGAGCGTTGTCTTTTTTTCTTTTAGTCACAGCGAGTGTGATCTTTTCCCCCCACACCCTGAAGCACCGTGTGCACCGCCCGTCATCCACGTCCCTTGATGCACAGGAATTCAAAGTTATTTTCATTTGAAATTCAATTACAATAATAACAATATAGGCATTTATCCAGAGCGACTTACACAACTTCTTATTACATTTATCCATTCATACAGCTGGATATATACTGAAGCAATTCAGGTTAAGTACCTTGCTCAAGGGTACAGCGGCAGTGTCCGGCTGGGAATCGAACCTGCAACCTTTCGGTTACAAGTCCTGTTCCTTAACCATTATACTACACTGCCGCCCCTAAATTCAATAGTCAGGTTTGGAGAATATATGTAAAAGCGACAAGATTAAGGCCTAGGGCCATGCGTGCCAATAGAATGGAATAGAATAAAGTGTTTATTGCCGTCGGACTTTGGCTGCTGGTAATTGCTTTCGGTGCAGCTTGACTGATTAAACTCAATACTTCATACATAAACACAGAGCATTACATCGTCCCAACAAGAACAAGGCGTAATAAACGCACACTCATTGACACATGAAACGCATTATAAATGCAATACAACATAACGTACAAGGTAGTGAGTTGGCAATGTTCGCAGAGCGGAGTTTAGTGTCCTAGCAGTTGGAAAAAAGCCCATCATTCTCATTATCCAAACAAGCAGCATTTATATTATTCCTTATATCCGAGCCTAATTATGTTTGTCTTTGTTTCCCACTCATTCATCGGAATACTCATGATCCAATGAGAACACAGAAGCATGCATCTCTACGAATGCTATTGGTCTAATTGATTCATGAAATAACTGTTATGATAATTAAACACTTGGAAGACATAAATCACTTGCCCACTTTATAATAACAAACACAGTTCACATGCGTATTGTCTTTGTTGTGTGGTTGCGTTTAATGGCTTTGCTTTACTTAATTACACACCTCTTTGTAATACACTTGAAATGAATAACAGCGGTTGCCCTGTAGGGGATACATGCAATCCATTTATTTTCAGATAATTAAATAACAATCAGCACCCAACTGACAGTAATGCAGGGACATGTGACATGAAAACTGTTTATGCTAGAGGGGCCACTTATACTTCTTAATATCACAGCTCGTTAAAAATCACATTTAATTCAGTGTTAAAATACACTGCCTGGCCAAAAGATAAGTTGCACACTCTAATATTTCGTTGGACCGCCTTTAGCTTTGATTACGGCGCGCATTCGTCGTGGCATTGTTTCGACAACCTTATGCAACGTCACAACGTTTATTTCCATCCAGAGTTGCATTCATTTTTGGCCGAGATCTTGTATTGACGACGGGAGAGTCGAACCACTCCATAAAGTTTTCTCCAGCACATCCTAAAGACTTTCACTGGGATTAAGGTCAGGACTCATGTGGCCAATTCATGTGTGAAAATGATTCCTCATGCTCCCTGAACCACTCTTTCACAATTTGAGCCCGATGAATCTTGGCACTGTCGTCCTGGAATATGCCCATTGATGGGATAACCTGGTCATTCAGTACATTCAGGTACTCAGCTGACTTCATTTTATTGCTGCATAATGTTGCTGAGCCTAGACCTGACCAATTGAAGCAACCCCAGATCATAACAGTGCCTCCAGAGGCTTGCACAGTGGGCACTATGCATGATGGGTGCAACGACGACTTTTTTTTTTTTGGCCAGGCAGTGTATGCATTTTCTGAATGGCACATCTGAATTGCTCATTTTTCCTGGGAAAATACTTTTAAATATCAAATATCAATTTAACTCAATTACTCTGCATGATCTTATATCAGTTGGTATAACAGTCTTATTTCAGTCTGCAAATCATTTCAATACATAGGATTGCTAGTTTCATTGATTCAAAAGCACAGACGTACATTATCGCTCCTCTAATAGGTGCAGTTTGTTCTTCGCTCTCAGGCGTTAGTGTGGTTTGCTATATACACTGTGAACAAAAGGATAATACTCGTCTATAACACAAGTACAAAGTGTGCATATAGAAACAAGCCATTACTTATGAGTTAGAAATACAGAGCACAGTCAGTGCTGCTTATTGCGCAAGAGCTGTGAATCCCATCAGCAAACTGTATTGATGTGAAGTAACAAGTCGAAATGCACACGTGTGGAAACTAATAAAAATGTCAAAGGTAAAGAGAAATGTCAAGTTTTCTGAACCGCGGGTGGAAATCGTGCCAACATTGGTCAATGCTCACTTGCCAAGACTAAATTCAATAAATTTAACTGCAACTGGAAAGGTCTCGAACATGAAAATCAATCAATCTCATATAATGCCAGTGCTGTAGGTGTTGCTGTTTTGTGATGGAGCAGATGTAAAGGAAAGATCAAGTGATCTTAAAGGGGGTCCAAAGAAAATGGGCAGCGGTCTTCCACTTGAGCAGGGAATTGATGATCATGCAATGTAATGTAATGATGAGGGTATGACTGGGATGAACATGTATTCCAGAGCAAGTAGTATCAGCATCACTGAGTCACACATTGAAGGTAGGAACCGTGATACACAGATTTTCTGATAGAGTACATTTTACATTGATAGTGTACATTTACTTGACGATGTCAGCAGATAAAAACAAAATAAATAAAAAAATTTAAAAAAAAAAGGTTTAAATTATTACAATTTATAGATTAACATTTAATTATTTGCTTTTGGAATAGCTGCTCATGGAAGTATTAAAACCAAACATCCAACTGTGCAACTGTAAATGATCTCCATTATTCATATTTGATGCTACCATACGTTTTATGCTTTGATTTTGAAATGGATGCAGGTTTTATGGCATGGATCCAATCAGCTATCATGCGGACTAGTACTTCCTCATAATATAGTACGATCAAGAAATTAAATAAAAATGGGCTGGAGGTATTGGCTGTAATCTGTGGCTGAAGCGAAGTCTTTCAACCTGAACGTACACCTGGCAGGGAGCTTTTTAAATAAAGATTTACCCATGTTTATGGGGACTCCACACAATCCCAGATTTACCCATGTTTATGGGGACTCCACACAATCCCAGATTCACCCATGTTTATGGGGACAGGTCCCTCAATGCTCCTTTCCCGTTCACGTCGTTATCTAAAAAATAAAGTCCAAGCGCCTCCGACTTCCTCTACAGTAATTCAATATACGATATTAGTAATATCGGTAGCCGTGACGGCGAAATTCAGAATCTTCCAACGACAGTAAAGAGAACAGCTGACTAAGCAGTGTAAGTTTGTGACTCTTGAAGATTTGGTGTTAGTTTTCAAAAGAAGTTTGGACACCGGCTCCAGTTATTTACTCCCCACTGAAGCGAAGGCCCCCAGGCCGGCCAGCCTGGGTTCTCTCCCGGTGTGACTCATAAGCATCAGAAGATGGACGGCTGAACATTTCGGCTGCGGTAGCTCTGGTTGGCTCAGATAGGGAGTATATATAAATTACCTCCACATTGTGAGCTGTGTAAATATCCTGATTATGCAGATACATTTGTTTATGTTCCTCTGTACAGACCAATGCAGTGATAATGCATTTTATTTCTGTCTGACATCTGGTGAGGGCTTGTAAAAGCCTAAATTGGGAATTAATAAATCAGTGTAATGTCTCCATGTGCATAAACAGATGGGCCATTCCTGGACTTAGCACAAATAGATTAGTCTCAGCAATTAATTAAAATGTTTTATTTTTTATTTTTTTGGAAGAAAAACATTGACATGGTTTTCTGTTACAAACTAAGACCTCAAGGGAAACTGGTCCAACAAGCACAATTCAGAACAAAAACCCACGTATAACTCAGGAAGAAAACATTTCAAAAGGTAGCGACAGATTAGTAAAAACCTGAGTATCAAGTTTAGGTACATTTAGGTGCATTAGGATCTTTGTGTTTTCGGGATATTTCTACTTCATTCCCAAACATGAAACACAGTGGGGGAATGTAGTGGAAAAAGTTGTCCGCAAGGATTCAAATGTCTTTCATAATTGTTTTGGAGTGAATTATCTTTCCACAAAGAGGAATCAATATAATGGCATCACGTTGTTACACAAAGTGGGATAGTAAGAAATATAAATATAATACTGTATATATGAAAATTTTCTAGATTTCTATAAGACAAAGAGCATGTCCTGGTCAAATAATAGGCTTAATGTACTTAAATTATAGAACTGAGAAGCTGGGTGGTACTCGCGGTATTTTGAGCTATCATATGTTTGTCGATGTATTTTCACGTACTTTCTGTTAAAGGTATAGAACTCTTATTATCCCTGTAACTATAATTTCCACTGAACACATGTATTTGGTTGGTTCTGATGGAGTCAGGATATTCATAATAAACACACATATGCTTTGATTGTACAGGTTTGTTTGCTTTGCTGTTCCAGCTTGTAGAAATGCGCTATTAAAATGCTAGGGCTGTTTTTCAGACTAATGCGACTGAAAAGGACACAACAGTGTGTGCAAATTGTCTTTAGAAGCCTTTTGAGACTTCTTATCCTATCTGATTTACTTGGAATTACTATGTAAGAACATAAGCCTCGATGTTCTGGCAAATCGGTAAGCGTGCCCTTTTCTTTGAAATCTCAAAAACATTACTAAAAAAAGCTTGTGTTATAAACTATCTGAAAACAAACCTGTAATATTCTAGATTGGAATCATTCATGTTCACATTTGAACCACAAAGAAGAAAATTTGAAAGGTAATATTGTGAAATACTAGGGTCAGCGGAAGATTTCAGATCCAGCATGTGACCTAAATCCTTTGGCGTCTGACTTCAACTCAGTTTGGTCCATTAGAACCTGAGCCCCTGCCTTATATTCTGACACTGCCTGCTAGAATTGTTGGCAACCCTGGAAAATATGAGAAAAAATATACCTCTTTGTCATTTATCAGCATGACCTTACACTTACAATATTCATAAAGAAATATACCGTACATTTTAAAAAAAAGAAAAAAAAAGAAATGTATTATTGGAATGGCTAGAAATGGTTACAAAAATAACTAATCGGTAATAGCTTCATGTCTGAAACTATGTACAGGAGTTCCACCAAAAGGACAATACATATGACGTTTAAAAGAACTGGAGCTGTGATGAACCCCGCCTGGAAGAGGACGCAAGTGTAGTTTGCCCCCACGCACAATGAGGAGGACAGTTCGAGAGGCAAAAGTTTCTCCAAGGATCACAGTTTGAGATTTGTAGAAACTGGTTGGGGTCACCGCATCTTCAAAATTATATGCCACCTCTATACCAGCAAGCTACTTGGAGTGCCTGGAGTTTGCTAAATGTTACCTGAATTTAAATCGGAGCCTGGTGCTATGGTCAGACGAGACAAAAGTTGAGCTTTTTGGTATTAAATATCAAAGGTGGGTTTAGTGTAATAAGAGGCATAGTTATGCAGAAAAGCGTAACTATTATCCCCACTGTGAAGTATGGTGGTGGATCTATGTTGTTGTGGGGCTGTTTTTACTCCAAAGGCCCTGGGAACCGTGTTAGGATACATGGCATCATGGACTCCATCAAATACCAGGAGATTTTCGAACAACATTTGGCTGCTTCTGCTAGAAGACTAAAAGTGGGTCATGGTTGGATCTTCCAGAAGAACAATGATTCAAAGCAAATCTCAAAATCTACGCAGAAATGTTTCACTTACAACAGAATGAAGGTTTCGCAATGGCCATCCCAGTCCCCTGACCTGAACCCCATTGAAAACCTGTGGGGTAAGCTGAGGAGTCCCCAAGCGACGACCAAGGACTCTGAAGGATCTGGAGGAATTATGTATGGAGGAATGGTCTCCATTCCTTGCTATGTGTTCTCCAACCAAATCACACATTACAGGGGAACACTCAGTGCTGTTACCTTGGCAAAGGTACTAAATATGGGGATGGCAGTAAATAATTGTCACACATTTTTATTTAGTTGAAATTAAAATCTATTTGCATTAAATATTTGTTTTTCCTGTGATCAATGGTATCACAATAATACATGTCAGATTCTGGGCATAGAAGACATTTGTTAAACAAACTGAATTTTATCCTGAACTTTTTGCTCTCATTAATTGAGGTTGCCAATAATTATGGTGGGCACTGATGCTTACACAAAGTTACTTTTATTTTATTTGTTTATTTATTTTTAGTTTGGGGGCTTCCTATGTGTGTCTTTATGGTTCTCTGTGTTAGCACTGTAGACTAATTGTAATTGATCAAACACTGCCTTACTCACTTTCCCTAGAATGCCCTTGTTAAGTATGTGAAAGCCACTGGGAAATAGTGTTGTAGTTCTAATAAGGTCAGATTATTGCAACCAGTCCAATTATACCTGTTTTAGATAGTCTAGATAGAGCTGGGAAATTATGCAAAACCCTAACTTAAGAAGTTCCCCCAGGATAGCAATGAGCAAATAACAGGAGCAACCATTGGCCAGTGGAAATTATTTTATATTTTCTACATTAGACTAACATTCTCATAGGTATGCATCAGACTGGACCAATCTGCATTCATCTCTTTTGTATGCTGAACATGCACTACAAAGAGTTATTCATTGCTATACAAATATGTTTATTGACTTACCTTTCTCAGATTGAGAGATTTATTGTCCCCTAAGAAGGACACCGCCAGAGTGACGCCCATTATAATTATGTAAGCACTGGCTTCAGATCAAACAGCTGGTGATAAAGACTGGCAAGTTTCTCAAACAGCTGGAGGACTATTACTGCACCTGCCCCTTTCAAATCTAACAGTCAACATAATACACTTTTTTCCCACTGATGCACAAAAAGCGTACGCACCTCCTGAAGCAATATAGGCACAATTAAAATAGAGTGTCATGTGGTTGTAGTGTGTCACCTTCCAAGGGGCAGCAGTGTAGTATAATGGTTAGGGAACTGGACTTGTATCACAACGATTGTCACAAGTCTTGATTTCCCAGCTGGGCCGTTGCTGTTGTACCATTGAGCAACAAGCAACGTGAACCTGAAGTGCCTCAGTACAATAGTTAATTGTATACATTGACATTATGTAGAAATGTAGTCTGTGTAAATTTCTCTGGTGAAGAGCATCAGTTAAATGGTAATCCGCAATGTCAAAGTGTTGTTATTGACTTGGTGGTATGTGGGTGCTTGGGATGGATAGGCTGCCCCTATGGAAAAAGAATATGCTGCAGTATATTGTAAATATATCAAAATTATCTTCACAATATATTTAAAATATACTGCAGTATATTACATTTCCATAAGGGTGATCATTGAAAGAGCTCTTCCATTGCATTCTTCTCTGGAGAAAGGGCTTTTGATATAATAGCAATGTTTTTTTTTGAGAAAAGTTCATCAACTATAATGCAATTCTACTTCAGGGCCCCCATTGGTTAATCTCCTGTTTGCGATGCACTATGTAACTCTTATTTCTTGGTTTTCTTATACGGTTACTTTTATTGTTAAAATATCCTTATTTTACATCATGTAATTTGTACAGCATCATTTAACATAACGCACATAATGCAGCAAATTCCGTTTCTTTGAACTATGTTTATGAAATAACAGCTTTGTTGCACTTTATGTAATCTATCATCCATAATCAGTTTTGTTAGATAGAGCAGCACTATCTAAATGGGAAATTGACATCCTCACTTTTGAGAGAGATCTGGCACTGCAAATGTAATGTAAATTTAGTCACTGGAAAGGGGATTGAATTTTAAACATCAGTGCTTCGATATTACAATGACAAAATATGATATTTACGTGCACTTTTCATCGTTGACTGCAGATCTGTAGTCAATGTATCATAATTATTTCCTAAATGACCAGCCACCTTTAGGGAGGTCAGGAAAGAGTCAAAGTCTTCCACTTTGTCTCTGAAAGCTAATTTCATGTGCCATAAACCTGCAAAGTGGTGTGTGTTATGCACTTTGTTACCAGTTATACTCAATGTCAAAGCTCATATCTGTTGGCAGAGTTTGGGTTCAGCTGTGCTGAACTCATTTCTCCAATGTGTTTACTGTTGCAGTTTTCCTGTTGAGTATAAAAAAATTCCACAGTTCGTTGACTTCACCTGGGGAATTCTCCTAAAAGCGAGTTTAAACAGATCACCGGGTCCCTGTACAGATTTGATCTTGTACAAACGAGTGCAGACGGTGGTAAACAGCGTTGTCCCGAATCAGAGGCACAATAAAAAGGCCCTGTAACGTAACTCCCAAAATGCACCATCCGTTGGCATACACTGTACGCTTTCCCAGGGAACGGCTCTGTCATAGTCTGTCCCCGTTTGCTGCTTCAGACGACAACCCCACTGTTCAATCACAGGCCTAAGAGGCACAGCAAGGCTGCCGAGTGAATCACTCTGCAATTTGGTTTCAATGAACGGCAGTTTAAAAAAAAAAAAATTTATTAAATAATACTCTCTTATTTCGACCCAAATGTATGGTTTCCTATTCTATAGACTCAATAATAGGGAATTTTAAATGCAAAGAAGCAATCAGCTGGATTTCGAGTCGTAGTCCAAGAGGAACGCAGACAGATGGAAAGGAACACAACACTGCCAATCCTTCAATCTGCCGAGACCTCCTCAGTCTTGCAGGGTTAAACAAGAGAGCGGAACCCTTCTAATCCTAGGCTCAACAAAATCTTCCGACCCATCCATTTAATATAAAAAGCCCCGGCTCCCCACATTAAAGAGGCATATATGAACAGAAGGTCATAAATGAAGGGAAGCTCCACCTCTCATTTCTGCTGTTTCTTTGGATGAGATCGTGCTTCAGTATTCATACCCAGTAAATTTCACAGCAAAATGTCCAGTGTTGATTCAACTCTAGCAGTGTACATATGAGCCTACTCTGGCCAGATTAGGCTCATGTGTACACTGTTAGAGTTGAATTAACACTGGACATTTTACTGTGCAGGAACCATTTTAATTTTGAGAGCCCAAAATCTCAATTTATACCCGTCTACAGTGCGCACGCAGACTTCTCTGTGATTCATCTTCTCTGTGATCCATCTCCCTTTACTACATTTCTGTGTGAAAAGCATGGAGCAAGCAGATCATTCTTTTATGAACACAAAACTGACATTCCATCAAGAATGATAACTCTCTACGAGTTGCAAGTATATTTTTTTATGGTCGCTCCAGGCTTCTAATAATATACGTAGCAAAAAACTGTGTCCAGGAATAGTACATGCGTAAGTACTGTGTACATTTAAAACACTTAATTTTCACGAGAACTGCTTTTCATTTTTTTTTCTGTCAGTCATCCAGTTACCTTGAAGATGTATTTCCATACTCTTTAGAGTCAGAGTCCAACACTGCATAATCCCTCAGCCATTTTGGAGAATATGACATATGAATGATTTATTACTGTCAAATAGAATTCCGAAAGCATTTATTTCCTGGCATTAATTATCATAAATATAATAAACTAAAGCAACAGATGAGAAACTTGAGGCAGCTTGCACAAAAAGCAAACGGTATGAATAGAAAATGGAAAATAATATATTTAAATTTTGCATTTTATATGTTTTTTTTGTTGTTGTTTGTTTTGTTTAATATGGCATTAATTACAATTGATAGTGTAATATTTTTGGCTCAATACATTGGCTTATAAAATTTAGCTCGTAATACATTAGCCGCTTTTCCACTGTTGGGCGAGACAGTGCATGCGTGCCAGGGCCAAGTGGTTTAGGTTTGATGCTAGATTGGATAGCCCGGAGGGACCTGGGCGGGACCCTGGGAGGGATGCTCTGCTGTGATTGGTTGTTAATCTAGCATCAACCTTTTCCCAACCCCTAAACATAACCTCACAGGAGTTCACGTAACTCGGGCTCATGCTCAAACTGTTAAGATAGTGTCCCAGGGTCCCGGCCAGGTCCCTCCGGGCTATCCAATCTAGCATCAACCGTGGCTTAGTTTCCACTGGTACTCCCGGGGCCTCGTCGGGGCTTTGTCGGGGCTTATGGCCAGGAATTTTTGCTGCCCGATTACCTTGGTCCTTATAGGGCCAGCTGGGGCTAGGGGTGCGGCCATGGCCTGCTCAATTCCGGTGGTCAAATCACACCCTGGCGCCCAAATCCTCCGTCTTTCTTACAAGGGAGAAACCGCAGTTCTTGAAGTGTAGATGATAGGCCTATAGCTAACGCTACATAACTAGATAGCTACAGATTATTTAATTAATAAACAACAAAACAAGCAATGTAAGCTACAGCTAACTTAGAGGCAGCAGCTCCCAGCTAGCCTAGCGTAGCGGTAGCCTAACGTTAGTAAAAGAAAGCAGACGCGCCCAAACTTTATTTGCAGACATGCCTAAGTTACCTCGAATGACAGAAATTAACGAAAAACAGCCATTATAAATAAGAATTTCAGCTCAATCCAGCAGAATATGGTTTATTTTTGGAAGCCCACTGTTTCTTAAATCCTGCCAATGTGTACATGTTGTTTATTTACATCTCTTAAGCTCTTGTTAGATTGACAGCTTCCCTGAAGGATTATAAGGACTTAAAAAGTCCATACAGTCCTGCGGAGAATTAAAAAAAAAAACTAAATAAACATATAAATAAATCCAGCCCTGTACTGTGTGATTAGCAGTGAAAATGGGTGCAAAAATATACAATTTGTAAGTTGTTTGATTTGTGCTCATGTCAGCAGTATTTCACAGTCAATAATTCCATCCTTAACAGCTTTGCTTGTGAAAGCATATCATGCGTTATAAGATAAATGATGTGTATGTGTGCATGTGCGTGTGCGTGTGCGTGTGCGTGTGTGTGTGTGTGTGTGTGTGTGCGTGCGTGTGCGTGCCTGTCTGTTTGTGTTTCACAAGGTTGAATGATAAAACAAACAAGTTATGTTATCCATTTTCCTGAGAGTAAGTATGTCATTAGCAAAGAAAATATTTCTGTGACATCACTCATAGAAAGCAATATAGATGTAGTGTACAACTCCTTTGTAATATGACAACTTGGCCAGCAATTCTCTTATTAGTGAGGCATTTCAGTAATAATAATAGAGAAGAATAATGATCAACTACGACTACTCCAGGATGGGTGAGCTGCGCATACCGATTTCCACAATAAGGGGAGCGAATGCTGGTGTACTTCAGGCCTAAATATATCATGAATACAACAAAACCTGTAATTTACCTTTGACCTTTGTAGGTAGCAACTAAATCTTGTAAACGGGAGTTCCGTGAGTCCCTACACCATCACATATATGAAGGGATATCTATCGATTTGAACTTTCTGTGTTTTTAATCAGCTTGACACATTTAGTTTTATTAAAACCTAATTATTTCATTTGTAATTGATAATAGAAGAAATGTTGGCATGCGCTGATTCCCATTAGTGGTGTTTGTTTCGTTTTTTTTGGGTTGGTTTTATTTTTTTTAAGCAAAAGCGAAGAAAACTTTAAAAAAAAAAAAAATCTCCCAGTCACAGATTTAATTGGCTAGTGTATTCTTTAACGTGTTATGTGAGAATAACAAACATCAACCAAAAATGATTAAACTTTACAGTATTGGCAAAATGAACTAGAACTAATTAATAGTATGCATAGTGGAATGAATGAGACTTAATCATGGATTTGTGAAGCTTGCACTATACTGAAGATAGAAGAGCAAATATATCTATGAGCAATCTTCAGTCATAGAAATTAAAAAAATAAATAAATACATCAAAAAGGTATGGGGCTCCTTGTTAATCGGCCAAAAATCATAGAAAACATTTTTAAATTAAGAAATACAGATACAATATATTGATATGTAATTTAAACATAATTAAAGAGGGAAGCAAATTTAGTTTCTTCAATATATATAGGGCTGTTGAATAATGTAACACATTTTAATTTCACACTTAAGAGTTGTCATGAGGCTTAGTCAAGGATAAGTAAAGCCAACTTTTGAGGATTTAACGTCAGGGTTTTTTTCCCTCGCAGTATATGCTTACTTAGAGCAAACTATATAAGTGGTGCAGTTCTATAAGTATTCTCCAAGACGATTCTCTGAGACAGTCCATCAATACGGACAATATTTCTTCTTCAGATGGGGAGTAGCCTACATTATGAGTAGCCTAATATATTCCCAAAAGACAACGACGGGAGAATGTGCTCTAAAGGTTAGTTTTGTCTGCTCCCAGACATTGCCTGCAATGTCATCAGCTTGACATATCTGACATCAGCAGCGAGTGAACAATTAATTAAGCACAGGCTTTGGTACGACCCAGTTTATGGTGCAGACACACTGTGGAAGAGATGTTAAACAGCCATTAAATAAAACATGCCTGCAATGTTACCCTTTGATCTTAACTTTGATTATCTGGTGCCATTTTAGTTTCCGGCTTATTCTAAAAGCAGGGATTTGTAACGGAGAGATGTGTGCACAACCATCCTGTTTTACCTGAGCAAATTACACTACTTAGTTTTCTCTATCCCATCTGAAAATGGCAACTCAAAAACAAAGTAACTAATGTTATGTATGTACCTAGTCATAGTCACCTTGAAATTTTATCATTCAGAAATGTATATTCATCACTGTTGCATGTGGCTGCACATAAGCGTAGTGTAGTGTAAAGGTTAGGTGCCTGGGCTTGTAACCTAAATGTTGCTGGTTCGGCTCCCAAGTAGGACACTGCCATTGTACCCTTGAGCAAGGTACTTAACCTGCATTGCTTCAATATATATCCAGCTGTATAAATGGATACTATGTAAAATTGTGAATGTTTTGTGTAAGTTGCTCCGGATAAGAGAGGCTGCAGAATGACTGTAATGTAATACTCCATATCAGTTTTGAGCATGCGACATCAAATATCCAATTTAAACAATATTCCTGGATTAGGCAGCTGTGCTTGGTCCACTATTGCATGTGATTACTGTTGTATTCGGGCTGGACCCAGACAGTGCAGAGCCATCCATATTTGGATATGATGTTACCTGCCTGGTAGAGTCATTGAATTAAATTTCATTGAGCTGGATAGCAACAACAGGTTTGTGCTCCAACTCTGGAGACTTGACAGACTGCAGGGTGTTGCTGTGGAGAGGTAGGGGTAAAGAGTTAAATCCCCCATGAATTACGTGTCACCAAGTCAACAAGAAGGGGTTTATATTTCCAAATTAGGGGAAATATTAAAAGGATCAGTTCACTGTATTGTGGACTCAATTAGAGTATGCTTCAAAGGAATCTACATTCCCAGGAATCTACATTTTCCAATTCTCCCTTAAACAGGATTCTCGGGTTCAGTCATAAGAGGCATGATCAGGTGTATTTCCACCAAGGACAAAGGGAGGCTATATCACACATGCTTAAACTGGATCTAGGAAATCATAGTTTGGAAAATCATTATGGTGTGTCTATACATGTATGAAAATTAAGCCCCTTTCATAGGATCATGCGCTCACCCACTCTATTGTGAGGAGGAAGAGATCCCCATTGGATTGTTGGCCACTGGAAGAAAGGAAACTGCTTCAACCTTCAAAGCCACAAGTAATTATGAAAGACTGGCTAGTGCACACAAACACATATCTTTGCCAAACCTTCCATCTCCTTTCAGCAGAGTCAAATGAAATTAAGCCGTTAGATTTGTTTAATATAATGATAATTTTTACTCCCTAATTAGTAGACGTATAGTAATTCAAAGCTATGAAGTTAATTCAATTCTACCAGCCCAGAGATTATTGTATTATTGCATGTTTGCAGGCATTTATAACAAGTTTCAGCATATCCAGGGTTAGCATTCTGCTATCGCATGCTTCCATAAGTTCTGTTCTCATTCTGAAAAAGGCCAATCCCCCATGGGGAGTTCATTAGGTGGAAGATAATTAATTCAGCAGACAATAACACCCAATAATCTCAATACACTTAATCTCCTGTTTTTCTTGACAAAAGTTCAACAACTCTCACGGTGCCGGTCTAAAAGATTATTTGCATTCAGTACACAAGCAGCCAGTAGCCGCTCTCAGATCCCATATAGACCTTTCCCCTTGTCTAACTTTGCATCTCTCTGGTGAGAAATGTGAAGGACGTCTTCATATCAGGCCAAACAGTGCATTTCATTTCCACCTCATATGTAATCACCCCATTATTTACGTGCTGCTCATAACTAAGAAAATCTAGCAAGTGACATAGCATGGTTAGATTCAAGTTGTAATTCATATGTATTCATGATTCATGGTGGGGGGTGGGGGGGGGGGGCACATTGTGTAAGCTGTATCTTTACTGGGTTTTCTTCCTTTTTTCTTCCTTCCTTTGGGGGAAAAAAAAGCATCCACACCTAACCCTCATGAAAATGGACAAGTTTGTAAAGAGCTGAGGGACATGGAGTAATTATTATGTCAACAGTCATCTCTGACCTTGTTTCTCAAAGAGGAGATGTGATCCCCAATGTTCTCGGGTAATTACAGAGAGGGGCTCGGACACTGCCGCCAGATATGCTAAAGTTCCAAGTGCCAACAGTCCAACAGGCTGTTTTATTTTCTCAGCTATTTTATTATTGGCAATTTTCTTTCAGAATAATATAATTCCCCCGCAATATCGCTCCAGTTCCTATGTTGTTTATACGGCTTTTTGCTCTCATCATAATGAAGAATGCCAGTAGATGGCTCTGTGTGGGTGTGTTACATACACAATGTAGTTATGATACATGTATGTAGACCATAAAATAATAGCTGGTGCAAACTACTAAACCAAAAGATTGGATTATCTCTGGCCAGAAGCCTGATTATGTCCCATAGGCTTTCTGTGAGTGTTGGATTCAGACTCTGCTGTGTCCATACACACAGCTAGGGAAACAATGAGCAATAGCCTACCATTTATTGGTTTACAGTTCATTAGGACTAATTGTTTCATGGGGACTAGATAAATTCCCATCTTATCTTAAGGTCTACAGACCAAAAGAGCCACACCGTGCTACTTTGTATGGGGTGGATTCAGAGATGGCCAACTTAAGTCATGCGCTTAAGTGCCTCTCCCGCGCAGATTTAACGCGGGCTGAGATACGCCATATTCTAACCTGTGCTACGCGGGTGCATTTCTTAAAATGTGGGTTGCACAGGGGCATGATATTCGAATGACCTGTTTCTTGTACCTGCCCCCTGGGTTGCCAGCTTTCTACTAAAAAAAAATGTGTGTCGAATGTGTGTGGGGTTATACATTTTCAACATGTCAGTGACATTACCTTTAATAACCGCATTTGCCTTTGTAGAATCGTACATTTGTGCATCGTAGTTGCTCTTGCGTGATGGGGAAGGCAGTGAACGTATTAATCCGTAGCACTGATAAAATGATCATAGCTCCTATTGATGACTTGGATATACCCATCACACAATCAGAAGAAATAATCACTGGACTGTGGTTGCACGCAATATTATTAAGTAAACAAATTTTAAAAATTTAAAAATTTCAATTTCTTTTTTAACAATTTAGCTAATAAAGTCATGTAGCCTGTGGTGGTTGAACACAATAGCCTACACCACCAAGTCCACTGCCTACTGTTATAAAAGGTGTTGATATTGACCTAGTGGATAGCTACAAATATTTGGGTATTGTTCTGGATAACAAACTGTGTTTCGAATCCCATGTTGATGCTACCTCTAAAAAGGTCCAGCAAAGACTTTTTTTCCTGAGAAAAATGAATTCTTTTAACGTTTCTTCTGAGATGATGACTCTCTTTTACAGATGTTTCATTGAATCCGTTTTAACCTTTTGTATTATTGCTTGGTTTGGAAATCTAAATCTGTTCAATAAGAATAGACTTGGAAGTCTTGTTAAAATGGCCAGTAAGATTTCAGGGAGGAGCCAGGCCAAGCTCTTGGACATTTATAACAGGCAGGTCCTTAGAAGGGCTAATGCTATTTTGGACTCCCAGGACCATCCACTCCTGAAGGAGTTTAAGCTTTTGCCCTCAGGACGTCGTTTCAGGGCACCCGTTAGGAGGACTAAGAGATTCCACGTCTCCTTCATCCCAAGTGCCATTGATATGCTTAATAGCAAATAGCACTCTGGCTGCATTCTTGCACTTTCCCTTGCACACTTGCATATTT
Organism: Synaphobranchus kaupii; assembly: GCA_029718625.1. Classification (NCBI taxonomy): domain Eukaryota; kingdom Metazoa; phylum Chordata; class Actinopteri; order Anguilliformes; family Synaphobranchidae; genus Synaphobranchus; species Synaphobranchus kaupii. The sequence goes on along the minus strand of CM056376.1, from coordinate 140,450,501 downwards.
GCACTCTTGTACATGTGTACTTGGTATGAATTCCCATTCCCTGCTCTAGCTCTGTAATTTATTGTGTTGATGTGTCGTTGATGTTGTCTTTTGTATTCTGTTTTTATGTGAACCCTGGCTGCAAAACAAATTTCCCCTGGTGGGACAATAAAGATAACCTTGAACCTTGAACCTTGAACATGCGACGTCTTCAACTAATAATTTTGGAGAAGCTGTGCTGACACAAATCGTCTCTCTGTCAAAGCGAATATGATCCAGACACTGTCTATCAATTAATCCATCTAATATTTGTCTGGTATAATATACCAGATGGCCAATCATAGTCTACTTTTACATATTTTTCTTTTTATGACAGCTCTTTTATAACTGTAAGTAGGCTAGGCAAAGGAAATATTAGACCAATAATATTTTCAAATAACATGCACTCATTCTGATATCCATTTTTGCAAAAGATGCTGTATTTTTTATAATCATCTGGCACTAGACATAACCTACCTTTTTTTCCGAACAAAGTTGCGCGGAAAAAAATTATTAAGTGAAAACTCTGAATTTGCGTATCTTGCACGACTTGCAGACACGCCTCATTTTCATAAAATCTCCACCCCGTGCGCGTAATGGTGCGTATTTACTGGAAAGATGCTTAAAACAGCGGATAAGTCAAATGTCTGAATCAGAAATAGCTTAGTGATGGTCAAGGGATTCTGAAAACTTCAAATAACCACAACATATCACAGAGGGATGTGTCCACTACACATCCACCAAATATCTTTTCAAGAAAATGTGAATAGGTATATTAATATACATCTCAAAATCAGCTAACAAACTCAGTCTTGAAAGGACTCAGGATTGTAGGGGTGTGGTCTAAAACCACGCCCTCAACCCGAGTGCCATTGACGTCATCCATCCCAACATGTTTGAACCACAGAACTGTTCTTATATAGTTCTGTGGTTTGAACCACAGTTCTGTGGTTTGCTACATTATGGGAAGGATGTGCTTTGTCTGTTCTGTAGTGATCTTGATGATGTCTCTGTATGCACTTACTGTACGTCGCTTTGGATAAAAGCGTCTGCTAAATGAATGTAATGTAATGTAATGAACCATAGGTTTGAACCCGGCGAGCAATTAATGCAATCATTTCAAAGTAAAATACAGTGCGGCTGCTATGGAGAGATAAATATCACACGCAAGCTCACAAAGTTAAGTTAACTTAAATGCTAAGCAGAGTATTGCAACCATTTGATCTAACGTTAGTCCCTTTAAAGCAAGCTAAATTGCAAGGCTATGTTTCACCAAATGCATGTTCCACACAAATCATTAAATAATGGTAGGTTTTATCGAGTTTTAAAAATTTATTTAAAGGCCCATTCATTAATTTAGGTTGCTAATTGAACGAAAATTACGTGCATGGCAACTAAATACTTTGGTGGATAATGGTTCTCGTCGTATTATTGTTACTGTAACCAGCCACTGAACAATACGACAAAACCATTTCCAAGGCATGGTTTATTTGGCAAAATCTATATCTATTATTTTCGATATATTATCTGAGGAATGAGCAGTTCGTTTCCATGCTGAGCTGTGCAATGAGAAAGCTAATGTTACTAGCTAGCACCACGGAGGGATGGATAAAAAGGTGAAAGATTGGGAGAGGGATAAAATAAACACTTTAGCTAACTATTCCAAATCGAGCAAGACGAGGATTCAGACTTCAGACAGGATTTCTTAGTGGAACAGGACGGTTTTATTTGCCTAAAACTTTGGGAGTTATGTAATGAGATTAAAGTATGTATTGGTTGAGGTTTCACGTCTACGCCACCATGGACCCATTTCGACTCCACCCTTTTTTTTCAGCATACAGGAATAAAGAGATATAGATAGACTGAAATTTAATGAGATTGCAATGGAATTTATTCCTCACGCTTTATTGGTGCTCAATACATACCTTAATAGCCATAAACAACATGGTTATAAGCACATTATGGATTTTCCTTGACCGTCACTTTAAGCTACGCGGGATTTCGGGAGTAAGTCCCATTTGCGCGTGCTTATCTCAACTCTGAATCTGGCCCTATGTGTTTGTATGTGTGAAGCAGGAATTAATGGTAATTCTGAGCTATTAAAAAAGGAAACGATATCTCTGTGTGCTTATTGTTTTATCTTTTCTTTCATGTTGTCAGTTTTCTTGTGAAGAACTCTTTTTTTTTAATGTCTTTTTTTCTGGGAAACTTTTTCTTGAAATTGTGAGTGATGAAAAGTATTTTTTCTAAGCAGGTATAGTCACCTCCTATAGCCTACACACATTAGAGGTTGCCGGAATGTCAATGTATAATGCCGTACACGCTGTGGAGAATTAATAACCTTATCCCAGTGGATTTTGGTGACTAGAAAGAACCACAGCATAAGAATTCAATTACCTTCTGCACTCCCCAGACAATAAATGCCCTGTGAAGTGCTTTTTATTCAACAAGCTTCATTTTATACATACAAAAACAATTTGTGGACATATTGCTGTGCCGAAGCACATTTTGCCACTTGTTTTGCAGACATGGATGCATGTCATAACAGTTTGCAAGTGCAGGCAGCAGAGCACATGAACAAAATGTGTGCGTCCAAATAATGTATGTTAGTATTTTATTAATGCGAAGGCATTCAGCTCTCAGGATAAGGGGGCAGGTGTGAGAAAGAAAAGGAAAAAGTCAAAGGGATTACCGGTGTGTGCTTGCATGAACGCCAGCCTTTACAGGGCAGCCTTTTTTTTCAGACCATTAAAGTACTGCTGTGTCATGTGTGAAGTGAAGTTTCAGGTCACGCCCACACGCAAATGAACAGTGCAACGTCTGTGACATGCCTGCAGGACAAAGAAAAATTAAAAATGTACCGCCTCTACACAACTGACATCTTTGTGTTACACCATCACCATTTATGGTTACTAACCGGTTCGTGCCTTGTGCTGTTATTTTGCCTCATCGAAGTACACAGTAAATTCACAGCAAAATGTCCAGTGTTAATGCAACTCTAACAGTGTTGACTCTGGCCAGCTTAGGCCCATATGTACACTGCTAGAGTTGAATTAACACTGGACATTTTACTGTGTATGGCCCTGTTGGCACTACAAATTGATCTTTTTCCTGGCACAGAAATGAAGACATTTTAACATGCAAAGTTTACACGGCAAAATGTTCAGTGTTACCTCAACTCTAATAAAAACAATTTTATGAGTCTGTATTAATTTGACATTGAACAATTTACTGTGTAGGCGGATAAACACACTACATTTGCATGTAGTGTTTGTCCTTAGAAACTTGCCAGTCCCTAAAATAGGATGAGAGTGATTCATTGTCTTTAGTGAAAGGTAATGCAAAGGACTCTTCAGCTATTCTGAAATTAGGCGTATTACAAATTTGGCCACATAAACATGAGAGACTAATGAAGTTGACCACAAGTGCAGCCTCTGTTAACTGGCAGTATTAAACCGCTCTGGTGTTTCATGAATCATAACTAAGTATTGACACAACTTTTAAGTGCATGTTGTATTCTTTAAAATGAGACTCGAGAGCTTATCTATTTATTTCCGCCAGTCTAGGAAATATTTCGAAAACAACATTGTGGACACGTACATTTGAGAAATACGGAAATGAGTGAAAAAGCAAACTTCAAAAGGCAATTTTAAGGGGCATATGCATATTCTATTTTTACATGGATTAATTTACTTATTTTCAGTAATGACTATATCACAATAGTCATGACTGGTGATGTAGAATATCTAAATGTTATGGCTGGAAAACACCGGAAGGGAAATTCCAAACCGCGTTCCCTGTGATGAAAACCCGTTGGGTTCAACCGTTGTGTTTGTCTGTTTATTTTCACATGCCATGAAAAAGTTATCTTTTGGGAGCTCCAGCGGTGTGGCTGTTATAATCATTTACCAGACACAGTGTGCACCAGAATGTTAGACAGAAACATAACAGCACTGTATATCCCTGAAGTATATTTCTATAGTACTTTGTTTGGCTCATGGAAAAAAAAGTCAAAATTATAATATAAAAAAATGACACTTTTTAAAAAATGGAGATCCCTTTAAGGATGTCCATTGTAGAAATGTATTAAGACTCTGTTTATAAAACTCTGCACGGAGTCTCTGTGAAGTGAAACACCAGGGTAATGACATTACCTGACTGATTAGTAAGGAAGAGCTGAATGAATAAAATATTTAGTCTGACCATGCATAACCCTTTGAAAAAGACTTAATTATGGTGCAAGATGTGCTTCAGCCCAATAAATGGGGTAAAAAAAATAAAAATAACAAAACAAAACCGATACCAAGTTAAAAGGATATTCCTGGCTAGAAAGCAAACTCGGTAAATTAAAGCTCAACATGATACTTGTCCCCCCTAATGACAACTCCACATGCAGCTATAGCTTGTTAGCTTGCAAAATATTGAGAACGTGATTCCTTAGATATAATTAAAGGTTGTATCAGCGATTTTGGGTGGAAACATAAATGATCACATTCATCTGATTTTTCCTCACGATCCGCTAGCTGCCCGCCCCATAAGCAGGCCGTCAAAAAACCGCGTCTCTGTAGGCAGCCTATGCTCCGAGATCGTACACAAAAACAAATGGTACTACCAACCACTCAAAACCAAAATAAACAGTATTCCAACCAATCACAATGATCTGCACAAACGCTAATACTCTTATCTCGCTGAAATCTTGACGGATTTACAAACGGTTTGGTTTCTTACAAACGTTATTAACGTGGTTATAATTCGGGATGCTTGAACACTATTTTTTAAAACATAACATAATTATTCATAAGTATGTTTGTTTGGGATTTCGCTTCAGAAGTGACGTCACGTTTGTGCAGATCATTGTGATTGGTTGGAATACTGTTTATTTTGGTTTTGAGTAGTTGGTAGTACCATTGTTTTTGTGTACGATCTCGGAGCATAGGCTGCCTACAGAGATGCGGTTTTTTGACGGCCTGCTTATGGGGCGGGCAGCTAGCGGATCGTGAGGAAAAATCAGATGAATGTGATCATTTATGTTTCCACCCAAAATCGCTGATACAACCTTTAATTCAGTTGCAATTTTCATTCCAATAGACTAGATACTAAAATCCTAGACTTTGTTAGTTTTATTATAGACAGTGCTTTGTATGCGTGAGTAACTTGGCATTTTTGTACGTTGAAAACATTTTTGATGAGACTTTCCAGCTCCTGAGATGTGAAATGGTGCTGTACCCTCCTTAATTCATACATATACTTTATCACACTCGTACTACGTGTATACTTCTTATTACTTGGCGAAATGGCATACGATTCATGATTAATTCAGTTAGTTTCAGGTTTATTACTTTATTTATTTTTCAACACGTTTTCCAATTACAAAACAATGAATGCAGAGGTAGGACTGATCAATATAGCATAGGCAACTACAGGCAGCTTGCTGTTGTTGAAGAGATATAACTGTCTGTTCAAATGTGGTTTACGTAATGAAAGCAATTTATTCATGATATTGTGCAGATGAAATCCCACATGCCGATTTTATAAAAGCAGATTATGTTACTGAGGTACACTGCCCAGTTTTGGCAGTTCTGCACATGCTCAAATTGTGAGTTCATAGTATATCCACATGGTAAATTTTCACCACGGAGAATCTCTGTAACTACTAGAAGAGTTAGCTGTTACATGTTCTCTTGCACAGAAACACCCTAGGGTGTTAAATATACGCCAGCAGTGTTATATTTACACCAAGATTTTTGCTGTGTGGTAAGAAGGTTTGAATGTGGTTGGCCGATTCCTGAGAACTTGAAATGGCTCAAATGTCAAAAAACAGAATAAAAAATGTTTAAAAACCGATTATGTTTAAAAAAAAAACACAAATTATGTTAATAAATGTGTTCCTTTTTATTAGCTAAACACATAAAATAGACTTAAAATATTCAATGTATATTTTTTGACTGGCCCTGACCATTTTGTGTGTCCATTTCACAGCAGTGAAATATTTTGCAATATCGTGCAAAAAGAAAGTGGAAATTATTTGTGTGTTTGCCAATATATTATGAAGTACATTGTGAAATCCAGTACATCTTCAAATACATGTCATTTCCCTAAGTGCAGGCCAATGGCGCTGCTGTGGATAAAACTAGAAATACCTGTTTCTCATCACCTTTACAGCATTCCCTGTAATTATATCTGATATGGCATGCACTTCATTGGGCCGTACAGACAGGAAAGGAGGGGAGAGTTCCCCGAGGCCATCCATTTTGTCATAGATGCTAAAATAAATGGCCATTATTCATGGAACACTAGATAACTAGTTAATGAGCTCTTTCACTGAATATTCCACATTTGATAGCTTAAAAATTAAGTTTCAGTGGTCAGGACACAATGAAATAATCATGACAACTTTCTCACCCCCCACCCCCCTCAGACATGCAAACCAAATGAGTGGACATTGAATATAATACTGTATCACTGTATAAAAAATATCCCTGTGTGAATATATGAATACATATCTGGAAAGGTTTAATCAACTTTGATGCCTCACTTTGCATATTATTGGTCTGAAGGACCGCAGATTAAATGTGATAAACAGACTAATAAAGATGCTGCATGCATTTCAATTCAAGTAAATTTTATTTCTGAACGACATATTTAATTTCTCATTAATAACAGGAAATTAAAATATGACACAATACACGTTTTTCCAATGCTTGTTTTCCCTGCCTACATTACATGCTCATTTCCCATGGAAAGTCATGCGAATTGTATTGCAGGTTTATTATGTTTTATCAAAATTCATCCCATGGAAACATAAGCACTTGCATTCGGAATAAGGACCCGCGTTTTGATTGGCTGGCATGCCAAATCTGAAATTTAACTCCTTTTGTCATGAAGCCCCGGGCGATAATCCTCATAGTAAAAAAGCAACAGCTGGATCCATATGCACTGACAGTTACGATGGTGTGTTACAGTTAACAATGATAAAAATGATCCTATTTAGCATGCGCAGGCTAAAGCCGACAGCCATGGTCCATCGAATGGGTTTCTGTCACATCCCCCTCCTCTGTTCTGTGCACCAAGTATTCCACTCTTGGAAGAAGAAAAGGGGTGAAAATATCCCTATTCAGTATGATAGAATATCATTTGATCTACCCATTACCAGCTTACAATAAATGACACCATAATATTAAAGGTTTCAATCAAATGATGGGAACAAAGGTAAATGTGATTTCAGTTTTATTATTATTATGATTATCTTTACAAATATGTTCTTTCAATTACATTTTTTTTTGTGTGAGCCAGCATATAAGGTCCTTATAACAATTTAACAATATCCTTTGTGGGGTTTTTTACACATTAACATGCATTAGCAGTTTAAAGTGCGTTCTGGTTTTGCTTCTACTCCTAGTGACTGGAAAGCGGCCCGTTTCCTTATATATGCCAATGCATTTACTTAATACTATAGGCTACCACAAAGAAACTCATTTCAGAAGTGTACTTTTTAACAACTGTACATGCTAATATGCTGTAACTGTACGCCTTATGTAACTTATATCACTCATTGTGACAACAAAATCTTTACAATTCATTTTATAATTTTTTAGTGGAGAATTGAGGGGTTATGTCAACTCCATTTTCTTTTTTTTCTGAAGGAATGAAAACAGGTCTCTGTCAGCGTTATCACAACAGGCAGCAGAGAAACCCATAAATGACATCCCAAGGCTCTCCCAGGCAGCCAGCTAAGATAAAAACTAGGAAATAAACTATTCGCTCAACACTGAAAATTGGAGTTCACACCCCCCCACTGAGCCCAATGGGAGTCCGGACTCCCAGAGGATTAATGCCTAGCCTCATTTCCTGTTCCTGTATACACTATTCTTCCATGTGCCCAGTCCCTCAACACCCCCACCACACACGCAGACACACACAAACATGCAGACACACACAAACACACACACACACACACACACACACACACACACACCATCACTACCCCCCAACCCCAAACACACTATGCCACGGGTGACCAACCCTGGTCCTGGAGAGCTGCAGCATCTACTGGTTTTTCTTGTTACTCGCCCCTTAATTGATCAATTAAGGCAGTCCATTTCACAGTTAATTCGTTAATTGATCAATTAAGGCAGTCCATTTCACAGTTAATTCGCCTTACCTGGTTTCTTTGGTCTAAGTAGTTGTCGTATTTAAGGTGAAAAACAAAAACCAGCAGACCCTGCGGCTCTCCAGGGCCAGGGGTTGGCCACGCCTGCACTATGCCTACTTATAGCAGTGGCTAACCACGCTAAATCATTGCAGCACTAATGGTAATTTCCACTCTTTTTTTTCCATCTTTGTTGTGCCGCTTGGGATAAATCCTAAAGAGGAGTTTGATTACCGCTAATTGCCTATGCATCCAGTCTTAATTTTGACAAGTTTTGATTTAGTTAGTTAGTCTTCTGCGTAAATTGCATTTTAGTTTTGTCACATTTCAGTCATTTGAATATTGTTAGTATTCGTCAACTAAAAGTAAAGTAGTTTTTAGTCAACAGTTTTTAGTCTCATTCCAATGAAACATTAAATCTCCAATGCCTCAAATTAAACAAGTAACACCCGGCAGCTTCAAATCGGCTCATACCAGTCACAGGAGACTTAACATTAGGCCTGTCACCCCCTGCTGAAAATTCCTGCTATAGGACTTGCTGGGATTCTAAGCTGGTCTAAGTTTTCAACACTTTTAGCTGGTGATAGGTGGTCTCTGGCTGGTCAAATTGCGGAGGGAAGTCCTTTACTCTCTCTCCTCATTAGGTTCAATTTTGAGATGGGTTTTTGAGCTGGAGAATTCTCAAGATGAAGATGAAGGAAATAGCAGAGTCTTCTATTTCAGTTTTAACCATTTATTAAGCGTTGACGCCAACGGGAGGTCCTTTACCCTACGCAGAGGATTAGGAGTTCCCCGAGAACAAAAACAAACATTAGTTTGTATAATATCATAACTCCTCCTCTACCTAACTAATACACCAATAATGTGCGGTGACACCCTTTTGTCATATCTTATTTTTATCCAATAAACAAATTAGGCGAAGAATAAACATGTCATATAACCAGTTCCTACCCCTATGCGCTTGGGGGCACTCTTAATCTACCAAAATAAAATTTTTTGTGACTTATCCTCATGTGCCTGTTAATCAGAACCATGTAATTTTCTCTTATTTTTTCTTATTTTCCCCACTTGTTCGGTCAGCATGATCTCTATCTTATCCATTGTTATGGGTACAAACTCTTGTAAAACAACAGAGGACGACATTCCTGTTTTGAATGGGGGATTCTAGATGTCTCCCTAGTTGATAGTATGGAGGGACTCCTTCAAGGCCTCTACACCCCCCCCCCCCCCCCCCCCCCCCCCCCGACATTTCACTAAACCTGGGGCTGATTTTCAGCAGGGGGCATGTTTTCAAAACGGTTTATGTCCAGCTCGACCACCACAAAGAAATGTCTAAACTGATCGCATAATGTCCTTATTCTATCTTAACGTCCAGGTTATGTCTATTACACCCTATGCACACATTTTAGGTCAGTTGGAATGGAATAAAGACAACCTCTCGATTAATATACCGCGGACATGCTAGCTGTTATGTTTTAATATCAAAAACTGAAGCTGTTAGTGTTACAAAACTGAAAAACGCAAAAGATTAACTTAGCTAGCTATGAACAAAAAGAATGAACTTAGCTAGCTAGCTAACTTAGCTGCAGTGCAAGCAACCAGTCACAGCTGGCTGCCCAACTCGAATTAGCTGTGATAGCAAACGTAACATAACACAGGTCCAGTGTTTTTTGCTATAATAAGTTTTTTGCAAGTTTTGATTGGAGTCATATCTAAACTTTGTCCATATATTAGTTTTCTTCTTTCTCCCGAAAATCTGCTGTGGCTGGGCCAGGGGATATGGTTACTTGGTTACACAACCATTCATGTTTAGCTGCCCTGATTGCCATGTTTTTTCCCCATTTTAGAACGTTATCCCAATCATGCACGTGCACCTACCTTGCAAAACTCTGCACCACACCGCATGAATGCTTGTGATTGGATGAAAGGTCCGAAGCAGCCATATTTGTAGTATTTTTAGCAGTCTGTTACCTACACAAAGTTTTTAGGTTTTTCACAAACATTGAGATGGTTTATCTTGTTACTCCGAAATGGTTTTCCGATAATAATGTGTTAAAATTAAGAACGATGCTTCCAAATGAAAACGGGTACATAACTTAAACAGAAAGGCTCTACACATTCTTTGTGATATTTTAGGACCGTGAAATTTTCGACAGATGAATATGCTGGATGAATTTTGTAATCATCATCATTCCTGGTTAGCATTTTTCGTCGTATTTTCATCTTTGTCTTCATCATCAAAAAGCGCATTCATCAAACATACATTTTCATCGACAAAATGAACACCGCGCCTCAAAAAATGAAAAGTCGCCCTGGGACATTGGTATGGGGCAAGCCAGCGGATGCATTTGGAATCCCATCTGAGACACACCCAGACCCCCTTTCAATCCTGCCTAGCACAGAAGGGTCCTGCCCGCCAGTGTCCTCATATAAAACTGAATGATGATGCTATCGCATCGAGAGTGCTGATTAAAACAAAACTAAACAAATCCTCAGTCTGAATGTGTATTTGCTTCATTTTAATTTAATTCTATTTGGATATTGTTCCTCGTTATTTGTAATGGTCGCTTATGATTCGGTGGATAATCAGATGCGTTCACATAACAGCAATCACATTTGTGGGGTTTACAATTGCAATTTTCCGTGCAGTCATTTGGCAGACACATTTAGTCAAAGCAACTTATAAATGTGTATTTCACATGGCAGGCGAATGTCATTAGAGCTAGAATTGTACAAAGTTCAATCATATAAATGCCACCACGAAGGAGAATGTTCAAGAAATTGAAAGCTGAAGGGAGCTTTTTTTTAAATGTTTCTTTTTCAATAGAAAGATTGCGGTCTGGTTGGAGTGTGTGGGTGTAATCATTATTTGAGGATAGGAAAGGACAGATGCTGAAGCCAAGCAATGTTTTGCTTCTATGAAAGCATTCATATATAAGCATAAAGGTTTATAATGATTATGCTAGCCCTAACGAAAAGGTTGATACCTGCAATGCATAATGGGGTATAGCTGGAATTTTCCTGGCTGTGTTTGGCGTTTTCCATTAACGCAGATGAATACACCCCCATGTCCCTGATTTTGCATGTCATTATGCGAGGCACATGAGGACGCCACCAAAGTGTTAGCCATGCAATCTAACACCTGGACACGTTTGGTGGTGAAAATGTGCTGCGTGAGACCACTTGATTATCTAAGTGTATCTAATGATCACTTGCAAGTAATCATAATATGAAAAGGTTGCCAAGTGATTGCCAAGATTTTTTTTTTTTTTTTTTACGTTTTCTGCATAGATATGGCTTTTTTAGCCTAAGGTCCAGTACTTTTGTTCCACTACCCACAAAGCTGCATTGTACTGCATGCATTTTTAAGTGATTGTCAATTTCTGAATAGTTTTAAATACAGCTGTTTGAACTTGCTGTTTAAAAATACAGATTAAGAAAATATATATTGCCTACAGTAAATAAGTAAGCTATTTCCTCCTCCTGTGTGTATGGCATTTTCTAAATTTTTTTTGGGAAGATATTTTGGTGTGACTCACCCCCTACGTTGAGGAGGTTCAGTCTTTTCAAATGGGAGGGAAAATCTCAGAGCACTCAAGATATTAAAGACGTGCCACTTTCTGTAGGAGCAGGCGTACTAACCTTGGGTGACACCCAGAGTTTCAACTCAATGACAGCTGTGTTATTGTGCAAGGTGATCAATTTGGAAGTGTGAAGCTATTTAAAGAACCCACTGTGATTTTTCCACTGCCAAGAGTGTTTCTCTGCCAGGGGTGTGGAAAGAGCTCTTTCGGTAGAGAGGTCACCTTCAACTCGACATTTTATAGGAAGTGTATTTTTTGTGCTAGCACACCTCATTTTAAATGTGTGATATTGTTTTAGATCTCAAAGCAGCACGGTCTGGACATTATAATACTCTCAATCAAATATGCTGCAGATCTTCCCATCGCATGCTACGATTCAACCAAACTGTCCGCAAAAATGACATGATCTCAAAAAAAGAAATGGGATTTCAAATCCCATGTTACTTGCATATATAAAACCACATCCTCTACATATCAAAATTAAATGGCAGTTAAAGCAAGAACATAACATGACAACATTTAGGTTCAGAATGATTTACAAAGCTTACATTCTTTATAAAAGACAACCCTCATTTATATAGCTCGGTACTGAGGTAATTCAGGTTAAGAACCTAGTTCAAGGATACGACAGTGGTCCCCCACCTGGACGTCCGGCCTACAACCTTGGAATTGCATACACAGTTCCCTAACCATCATGCACAACACCGCCTCCCAGCGAGCATTACTTTTTCACACTAACTATAAAAAAGGCACTACAGCGATGACACTCCATGTTTCTGTCATTCAATGTACATGCACTGGATTGTCCAATTGCCCGCTGTTGCCGTTATCAACTGGAAAACAGTTCCTTACAATAGCATTTTACTAAGCACATTGTAATGCAAATTTAAAAAGTACACTTTGAACTTCAAGTAACTATAATGATTCATGAGGCAAAACCGTTGGAATCCATACAGTGCGCCATACCATCGACGCACAATCACTAAACACGGATTGATTATATTGACGCACTGAATATGATAAAAAATACCTCCCTTTGTTGTCAATTTTGACATAATTCAATCTGATGGAACCTTGAACGGCTTTTCCCTGTCCCGCGAATCATATGCAAATCCTTTCACACAGGCATTCATATATGCTGCCTTGACCGTTGCACTTTTATAATTTTGCATTGTATGTATGCAAACCATGATTCGATGTTTTTCAATGCTGAATTTTACATTCACAGTCACACAATGGGATGTTTTAGATCTTTTGTTGATAAAGGAGACCTGAAGCACACAGCCCTACAGAAAGCAATGGCAGTGTAAGGAATAATAACAACGTTCACTGGGTTTGGAGAGGCAATCTCTATGTACTTTGTTTCATAAATTACATCAAAAGAATGTGTTTAATCTTTTTTGTGACGCAAACATTTTCTGTTCAATTCAATTTTCCTGTTAAATGTATTTTATTTTCGGTTTGAAATTATGTGCTTTTTTTTACCCACTTTACATGAACATTAACACACAGTGAAGGTTGATTTTCAAACACTTCTGGGAAATAAAATCTTGGGACCAAGAACTAAGAGAATAATTCTCTAAGGCTCGCATGTGCAGTTTCCCCACTAAATTATCATGGGGATAATACTAGTGCTAATACTTGCTGTTTTTACTGAAGACTGCAAATAGGCTATGATGAGGGCAACAAACTTTTAGTACCTGTAAATTAAGTTCTGCTTTTCACTCATAACAATTTCAAGAGGGCACAAAACGTTGCCATACTATCAAAATTTTCATTTTCTTTTTAAATAAACAAACCGAATATCCTGGCTGTGTTAAAAAAAAAACATTAAAACATTTCCGTTTGCTAGGTGGAAACGGACAGTGGTTATGATGTTGAGACATCCACTGCCAAAATTCCACAGTTGATGGCTCCTAAACAATGATTTTAAAATGCTATCATTCCTCATCTGATTCTGGAAGAAGAAGAAGAAAAAATAATCGCACTACAGTCTTCCCCTAAGGCTTGTGGAAGTGACTGGCATGTTGTTTACATCTGAGGTATTTTGTGAAGCTAGCTCGGTTCATCCAGGACTGGCGTTTTTGGCAGCCCACTGAAGAGGTACCGCTACCCTTCGGGGAAATGACAGTGACAACTGCAGTTGGTAAGATTAAGGCATAGATTGACTGCAAAATCAATGGCAACACTGCTTCCTGGAGAATTCTGCTTTAATCGGAGCTCTGCAGGTGGCCCAGAGTTTCTGAGTTAGTGAGATAAGCCTTTTTTATCACAGGAAGAGTTAATACAGTTTATAGGCTGGTAATTTTTATGTAATTTAAAGCTCTAAAACCACTGCTTTATTGTTGTATTTTCTCACTAAGCCTGCGACAGCAGGTGTTTAAAGCTAATCAGGCTGAATGCTCACACCTCGCACAGCTGTCAAAAGAGGGGCTCACAGAAAACCATGGACTTATTACGATATTTCAAAATAAAAACATAGGAAAGAAGTAAAAAAGGAATAAAAAATAATTTAAAAACTAATAAATTTGACATTTATGCTGTACTTTTTTTTAAAGCTTGCCTGAGGCTATTGTTGCTGAAAAAAAGTAAAATATAAAAATTTTATGTTCCCTAAGTTTCAAACAAAAAGCCTTATAAAAATGAAAAATAAAACTGGGAAAATATAAAATTTGTTTGTTTTTTATATAAATATATGTATTTTCTCAGAATGTTACAGTATCTTAAAATTATTATATTATGAGGGTACCAGCTGGCCTTACGTCATCCAGACCTCCATTTTAACAATAAGATAATGCATACTAATGAGACTGAATAAAAAAAAATGTAAATTTAAAAAAAAAAATTTGAAAATTGAATACTTCAGATCTTATGATGCAAATTATGAATTCATAAATCACTTTATATATATTTCCCTAAGCAGCATATGTTTTCTAAAAAACCTACCCCACATAATTTCAATATAATTTCTACCACATTTTTAATTCCATACAAATATAAGTATAGAATCAGCCATGATGTTGCTGTATTTGTCTTTATTAGAAATATGTCTACTTCCTGTATTTGGAAACATACTTCCTGTCTTTGGAAACAGTGATAATCTAAGTAGTTTCCGATTATATTCGTTAAAAATATATATATTTTAGAAAAATTAGATTAGCAAGACAGTACATTTATAAACGTCCACTAAGGCAATCCTTCAGTTGCCTTTGTAATTAAGAGAATATGTACTCCTTATTAAATAATGACACTCATTCCCACCTCTTGACTGGCTGTCTTCTACAGAAAGAAGCAAGACAAAATATAGACACAAGCGATCCTGAAACCGAAGGCTGTCACGAGTGACGTCCGTCTCTGGCTCTACCCTTTTCAACTGATGGCAATGGATTCCTACCAGCGGGTCATACAGTATACAGCCCTCTGAAAAGACAGCAAGCAGACAAGCTGAAAAGATATGGCCTGTGGTACAACCGCAATCATCTGGAATAAAACCGTCTTCAAAGGCAGAGCACCAGGTAAAAGAATAAAAAACAGGTCCAATTACAACATCTGAGAGCAGACAAGCAGTGGTTTCACAGAGCCGTGACATGACCACAAAACTAGCTAGCTGGTTAGTTCAAAGTTCAACAGAGGCAGCGCCCCAAGTACAACCATTGTACAGGTAGTCATCACAGTGCATAATATTTACAGCACTCTGCGTTGGTGCTGGATAGGTTTGAAAAATTAACTTCCTCTTACCACACATAAAAAACACAAGTCACATTTATTCCTGATGGCTGTCATTACTAATAACAAGTAGCTCAGATTAGGTTTTATTGCCTCTAGCTTGCTGTGTCATCTGTTTCCATAGGGCATTCAATCACCTTTCATAAAGGCGCACAACTTTACCCGAAAGTATACCAACTCTATGGGGTGCCAAATGTAAAGTAAAACACAACACGTTTTTCCTGTGTTTTTTTCTCAGATTTAGCATAAATGTGGCATTTTCCTAAGATTTATGCTAAATGTGAGTTTTTTTTTCCAAGATTTTTTAGACATGCTAAATAAACCTTTTAGTTGATATTTTCAGATTTAATTGATAAATCTCAAATAAGCATTTCCTAAATATATAAATTAAATGTTAAATCTGAGTTTTCAAAAATAAATATTTAAAAAAATAAATATTTATTTATATCTTAAATCTTGCGTTGTAAAATAAATATTTATTTATATCTTAAATCTTGTGTTGTAAAATAAATATTTATTTATATCTTAAATCTTGCGTTGTAAAATAAATATTTATTTATATCTTAAATCTTGCGTTGTAAAATAAATATTTATTTATATCTTAAATCTTACGTTGTAAAATAAATATTTATTTATATCTTAAATCTTGCATTGTAAAATAAATATTTATTTATATCTTAAATCTTGCGTTTTTATAAAACCAAGATTTAACATTTAAATAAATATTTATTTATATCTTAAATCTTGCGTTCTAAAATAAATATTTATTTATATCTTAAATCTTGCGTTTTTATAAAAACCAAGATTTAACATTTAAATAAATATTTATTTATATCTTAAATCTTGCGTTCTAAAATAAATATTTATTTATATCTTAAATCTTGCGTTTTTATAAAAACCAAGATTTAACATTTAAATAAATATTTATTTATATCTTAAATCTTGCGTTCTAAAATAAATATTTAGAAAAAAATAAATATTTATTTATATCTTAAATCTTGCGTTTGTAAATTCAACATTTAGCTAAATCTAAATCTTTAGTTTAAATCTTTTGAAAGATATACTAATTAACCCCGCCCCTTGGTGACTGGTATCCAATGGAGGGAGGAGGGGAAATAGCTGGCTTTAGTGATGGGGGTAATTGAGGGTCTTCTAGCGAAGTGTGAAACTTGACGTTAATTTCTATATTAATTCCTGTTTGACACACATTATTTACATAACCTACACACAGATAGCATCTGTTATAATCATGTATGATGTCCAGAGAACTAACTAGATAGCATAGGCTACATTTTGGGCATGTTGGCGTTTCCTTGACTGATTTCTTATGGTGAAGTTGAATATTGACAGCCAGCCAAGCCAAACAACAAACTCGCAGCTTGATTCAATAGATGGTTAGTGACCTAGCTCGCTAACCTGTCTATCGGTAATGTCATAAAATAGCAGGATTCTTGAAACAAACTCGAAACATTAAAACTACCGTTTGCACTTAGGTCGCTAGCTAACGTTACTTGAGATAGGAAGCAAATTGACATTGACAAACTGCATGGGGGCCAGCAGTCTGACACGACTGGTTAATATAGTCGCGAGTGTCTGGCTAGGAAGGGGTTCGCCTACTAATGTTATTACACATTGATATGGTTACAATTGCCTAGAAATACAAGACAATACTTCTGCAAACCTTGCGTCTCCGTCAAGCTAATACGGGACTCGGTTTGTTCCGTATTTTATCTTCTACTGAAGTTTCTCAACAGGGGCACCAGAGGGCACTGGTGGACTTTAAGAGATGCTCATGCTGGGAGACAAAAAAGAAAGGTCGAAGAGGTGGGCTATCGTGTTATAGAATTCATAGAATTTTTATTTTGAAAAACTGTACAGTCCATGTGTGTCAAATGGTGTAGGCACCGTGTGCCTCAGTAGGTCACTATAGCAGAAATCGCACAACTTTCATAAACATTCTATTGTCGCGCTACATAGGCCTATACACTGTGGTCGTTGTCGTTCGCAAAAAGTATAAAGGCATTCCAGCGACAGTTTACACTCAGGGGACAATGGAGGAAGAAGCAGCTTTAATAGGCTAGCCTACATCTCATTATGACTTCTGCTTTACCCCTTTTTTTGTCGGAGGCCTCTGAAATAAAGTTTATAAATATCCATTTCGAGGGCACCGTATATTGTTTGGAATGTCATTCACTGCGTCTTTCATACACTTGTAGGATGTGGGTTTTGAACGAGGTAGCAAATAAAACGTTTGTAATTAAACCTCAACATTACATTACAGTCATTTAGCAGACGCTTTTATCCAAAGCGACATACAATAAGTGCATACAGAAACGTCACTACAGAACAGATAAGACAAAGCACGTCCTTCCCATAACGTAGCAGCTATCCCTAGCAATGAACGTTGAATGTAGTTCACGGTAAGCTGTGGGTAAATCAGCTATACTACACTTCTATTCTAAATACTATTATATAGGGCTATAACATATAACATTGATGCAACTCATATTAAACGTTATTTAGTAGGAAAAGCACGCGGGCATAGCCTACGTTAGGGATGTAAATAGCTAGCTACAAGACGGGACTCATTGGGGAGCAGCCTACAATAGTTAGAGAATGAGCTTCAAGAATGTGGAGTAGGCTAGCCTATTTCACTCGCTATCAGAATGCCACGGATCAGATGGGCTGTCACTGAGTCTAATCACTAAATTTAATCTGGCAAATCTAAGTTAGCCTACTGTGAAAGCAAATAACTTTAAAATGCATTCAAAATGAATGTTACTGAATGGTGTGAAGTGAGCCTATAGCTACTGTAAAAATCAACAGCGCTCTTTCGTCATGTCCACTTGTTTATTCTCTTCAGCTTAATGTATCATGATAATTTTTTTATATCAAACTCAACATTTTTCCAAATTTTCGGGAATTGAGTCAATGTCCATTCGATTTTTAGGCCTAAATTATGTGGTAAATTAGCGCCGCCCACCTTCCCAGAGTCCCTTATAGGCTAAATGTTATAAACTTTAAGACAAAATATTTCAGCGAATGACATAGGCTAGTAGGTGCGTTACTCTAAAAATGTGTCTTTTCCCCCACTCCAAAAGTGACGTGGTTTATGTAAATTTATCTGAAACGCAAAGAAAATGTTGTTATTGTTAAATTTTTTTGGAATACCCAATAAAAGATCATTTTTTCTCCACTCGAAGCACGACCTGTGGGAGGCGAGGAACATCAAAGTCTACCAAAAAAAACAAACAACAATAGACCTGGTCACTCTTCGCAAGAGAATACAAAACCTCCGCAGGGACGGCGTTATGGTGGACCTCAATAAATATAAAAGACTGACAAAAGAGAAGTGGGGGGGGGGGGGGGGGGGGGGGGGGGGGGGGGGGGGGCGGACGGACGTGGACGACTGGAAAAAAACTTGATCTCTAAAGACACACACAACCACATTTTACCGTTTTCATGGAAATTGAATAAATGACAATATATTACATTTCAATCGGAATTCAATAGTGTTTATTGTATTATTACACTTTATTATGATCATCATTATTATAGCTTGATGTAGGGACAAGTGACCTTTTTTTAAACTAAAGGAATAAACTATAAAAGCACAGTAAAACGAATAGCATACATAATAAAAGCACAATAAAATAAAAGGACAAATATAGGACATTGAATTATTATTATTATTTTATATTAATAACCACGTTCTGCACTTTGTATTTTATAGGCTACCGCGTAATTATTGTGGGAGCCGCTAGGCTAACTAAAATGTTATAATACTGACAAACATCTAAAATGCGACGCAGACGATATAAAATCGGTAAACATTAAAACAAGCAAAATGACGGTGACATTGTTTTTCAACTCTATCCTTCACGTTTGACAGATTATGATTTACTCTTGCAAACCACCGGTCCAAAAAATGGTCATAGCAACAAATTAAAGTAGACTAACCCTTGTCAAATTAAATATTTACTTGCAATTGTGATTCATGAATTCTGAAAAAGAGCATGCGGTGTGAGGAATGTCAGAAAGACAAAGAAAAACGAGAGAAATCGTTAATAACTGGTATTATCGCTAGCTGCTAGAAGCTGCCAGCTTGCGAGGTGGGAGCTGCCGGTGAGGTGCGAGGTCTGCGAGCTCACAGCTCGCACAGAAGGATTGTAACCGCTCTCCAGTGTTCTGTCCATAGTCACCGACACATCCACGCCTGCCTCCTGAAGTGTTTCTGATCTTTCAGACAGGTGTTTGGCAGGTAGCATAGCAACGCATCTCATCGGTGAAGCCCTCTTAATCATTCTGCATTGAAATTATGAAATAAGAATAATATTTGAGTTCCACAACTGTTCAATTCAATTCAATTGTATTTGTATAGCGCTTTTTTACAGAGAACTGTCACAAAGTGACAGTCACAAAGACGCTGCACAGAGAAACAGAAGGAAAATTGAGCACAAAAAAAAAAACCCAGCCAGCAAAACGAGGTAAAAAAAACTCCCCGGTGGGAAGAAAAAGCACTCAACAGTGGCGAGAAAAAACTCCCCAATGGGAAGAAATCTCGGAAGGAACCTGGCTAGAGAGGGGTTGTATAATACGCAGGGCGCCTGTAACGTTAACTGGATCAGAACACTCATACTTTTTCAGGCGAGCCCGCTGATTCTGTTGTCTGATTCGCTGCCAAGAAAGAAGCCCCCGGGACGCAGGCCTGTGCGCCCCGGACCCTCCTACCGTTTTTCTGATTAGTTCTCATGGTTTAGGATAGTATTTAATTGGACGCAGCAGCACGTGTATCATTCCGCGAGCACTAGGGCACGGAATTCGAGTGGAATAAATGGCGTCTTCGAGTAGAAACACAAAACGAAGAAAATTCGGTTGTTTCTTTGCAAAAAGAGCCTTTTTCAAGGCGTTCATTTGAAGAAAAGAAAAGAGTGAAGGAGCTTGGACCACAGCGACTTTATTTGGACATTCACCAGCAAGCAAGTGATCGCGGTCGGGTTTATACACGGAGCTTCTCTCGCTCGTGTTACGACAAACGGAGTTGGCAAGCTGGATGTGTTGTGGGTAATGCATTATATTGCTTTCCCTGTTTGCTATTTCAAACTGCTGGCACCGAACCGTTATGGACAACAACGGGGGTACGGGACCTAAAACATCTTGATGAAAACGTTACAGCTGTTGAAGTTGCAAGCTCCTTAGCCATTATGATACACTTACGTTCAGTCATGCAGTCACAAAGACCTTGTTGACAAATTGCCTTTAAAAACCGGGTCTAATGGAATACTAAACTCGTGTTGTCAAAGTAGTTAAATATCCCACAATATGAAGTATTTCTACAAATTCTGAACAGTACTGCAATAGAGCATATAAACATTGTTTAATAATTAGCTACATAATATTGAAATTATAACAGAAAAATTCTAGGCCTAATTGTAAAAATGTTTATCACAGAAAACTACATTGCTTTGTGTGGGGGTGTTTATGTCACCGAATTCTTCCTAATTTATGAGCGTACCGCCGTTCTTGACAGCCAAAACAACTCAACCAGCTAATTACACTGCAAAAAAAATGTGTGGGGGGAGGTGGCGGAAAACTTCCCTTTAAACTGATTATTGGTCTTAATCATTTTTCAATCAGTTTCCTTGATTAACAATAGGCTAGCCTACATCAGGCAAGTAGGCCTAATACAATTATTTTAACTTGCAATCGCAAAATTGTGCAACATTATTATAATTATTATTGTTGTCAACATTATAATTTTTTTTTTTTATTTAGCACAACCTGCAATAAAAAAAATAATCTAACAAAAGCTGAGCTTTAAGATCGTTTAATTTCCATGAATATTTTCGTAATTAAGTGCAGAGAACGAAGAGCACATGTATCCACAATTATAATGTTGATAAAAATGTGCACAATTTTTGCGACGGAAGTTAAAATAATTTTATTACTTGCCTAATAGCCTAATTGAGGAGAACCGGCTACATTTGATGGCATTGAGTAATTGGTGAATTAAACGCGGATGTAGCCTAATGTTAATCAAGTGTTCTGATTCAGTTAACGTTACCCCGGCGCCCTGCGTATTATACAATACATATTCAGGGGTTCCTGTATTATACAATACATTTTCAGGGGTTAATGTGCCGATTGCAGGGCAACTTTAGACAACACAAGACCAACATATTTATATGTTGTAACATGTTTGAGCTACATTTGTATTCTTTTTATTTTACTTTTTTATTTATTTATTTATTTTATTATTTTATTTTTTTTGTATGTGGGGGAGTGGGGGCGGCGCCCTAGCGCCCTCTATAGGCCGGCCGCCACAATTCCCACCCTTAGTTTAAAACCGGGCCGGCCAGCGTAGGATGGGTCCCCCCTCTCTAGCCAGGTTCCTTCCGAGATGTCTTCCCATTGGGGAGTTTTTTCTCGCCACGTT